>PVIU01000868.1:237996-258394 GCA_004026605.1 Ondatra zibethicus
ACACACAGGATACACTTCTGCTGTGTGATTGTTAGTGATGCAGGAGTGTGTACACACAGGATACACTTCTGCTGTGTGATTGTTAGTGATGCAGGAGTGTGTACACACAGGATACACTTCTGCTGTATGATTACTAGTGATGCAGGAGTGTGTACACACAGGATACACTTCTGCTGTATGATTATTAGTGATGCAGGAGTGTGTACACACAGGATACACTTCTGCTGTATGATTATTAGTGATGCAGGAATGTGTACACACAGGACACACTTCTGCTGTATGATTATTAGTGATGCAGGAGTGTGCACACACAGGATGCACTTCTGCTGTATGATTATTGATGATGCAGGGGTGTGCACACACAGGATACACTTCTGCTGCATGATTATTTGGCTCATATTCTTGTGCATGTTGTACTGTGTTCTCTGTGGTTAGGGACGTGCCATCTATTTCCTTATTTTATATTTCCTAGTGAAACACTACATACCAAATATTTGTGTTTTTTGTTTTTTGGAGTTTTGTGTTTTTTGGGTTTTTTATTTTTTTAATTTTTCAAAATATGGTTTTTCTGTGTAACCCTAGCAGTCCTGGAACTAGCTCTTGTAGACCATGCTGGCCTTGAACTCATAGAGATCCACCTGTCTCTGACTCCCAAGTGGTGGGATTAAAGGCATGTGCCACCACTGCCTGGCTCATATTTTTAAAATAATAATTGTCAATAGACAGTGAAGGATTTGAGAAAATAAGGTTTTTTTTTTGTTTCTACTTCAAGTTTTATTTGTATGACTTTTTGCCCACATGTGTATCTTTGTATTTTGTGTGTGCCTGGTATCCCTAGGGTCTAAAAGAGGGTGCCAGATCCCCTGGAACTGGAGTTAAAGATGGTTGTCAGTGCCAGGAATCAAACCCAGGTTCTCTGGAAGAGCAGCCTGTGATCTTAACCACTGAGCCATCTCTCCAGCCCCAGGCTTTTTATTTTAATTCACAGTGCTGAAGCGTCAGGTCTTGTGGCAGGGAGTGTGTGGTGAGCTTGGTGAGCTTGTTTTTATTTGCTGTTTTATAGAAGCTTGGCCTTCACATGGAGCTCGGTTTTGGTTTTCTGTTTGTGGTTCTGGTGCTTTATAAAATGATAGCAGTCCCACTTTCCTTGTGTGAATTTATTACCACAGTGTTTTCCTTTTGCTGATCCTTATGGGTGTATCTGCCATTTGTATTTTGCAATGATCCTCATAAAGATGGATCACCATCTTGCCCCATTTAGCTTACTGCCCTTGGATTCCTAGCCTTTGAGCTGTAGCTTTTGGCTGCGTGAAAGATGCCCTCCCAGATGCATGCTTTAGTCGCAGTTACAGAGCCAGCTCCAGAGCCAGGGACCTGCATCAGTTGTCTTAAACTGGCCCTTCTTATTCTCCATCTTAAGGTGAAGGAACTGACGCTGACCAGGTAAAGTGACCTTGGAGCACAATATGATGAAGCTGCTGCCTGCTGAGCCGGAAAGCAGTTACTCGCTCCAGATCGTCATCCCCTTCCCATCAGTCTCTGGGATTTCTTTTTCAATCAGTCCATCTTATTTTTTAATGATAATGTGCAAAATATTTAAGGTCTGGTGCTCCGGGTGGGCATGGGTACACGTGCTGCTCCCTAATGTGCGTATTTTTACATTTCTCTAAAGAAATTCTGGCTTAAAAACAGTTGAGGAATTCTATGCCTGAGATTCCAGTACTTTTCTCATTAATCCAAAAAGTAGGACCACCACAGTCCAAGCTACTTAGAGAAAGACATAAGTGTGGGTGGAACCAGCAGGGCTGCAGTACAGATGGAGTTGGGATTGGTTGGGGAACCGGAACTGAAAGTGATGGAGAGCAGCCAACTAGGTAAGTGTTTCTAGGTCAGGGTGTGTGACAAAGCCTGGCTTTAAGTCTAGAAACTCCTTTACGAATATGCTAATCACCCCGAGCTGCATGCCTGAATCTCAACATCATATACCTTATGGACTGTACAGATATGTATCAATAAAAATAAGAAGTAAAGTTTCCTTATGAGTGTCTTTAAACATAATTATTTAACAGGTTTTGTTAATTTTTCTTTAAAAAGCACTTCTCATTGATAAAACACAGTAAAAGAAAACCACACTATAAAATATATAGTTACATAAGTTACTGTAACAAATATAACTTGGTTGACCATTCTAGAAGCCCTTGTTTGTGGTTTCCTTTTAGTTTTATTATCCATTTGGGAATCTTGCCCTTTTCACTTGATATGTCTTCCATCTTTTCCTTACAACTGTCTCTTGAGAAACATGGGTCCTGTGGCTGTGGAGTTGGACACGCCGCAGGAATGCACATTGGTTATGTAGTTCCATGTATTCCTCTGTCCTCTGCGGTTTCTGCAGATGGTAGCAGTAAGGGTGGCTTGAGTTTCCATCCTTTGGCAAGACTCTAGAAGTTGGTTACCTTCTCTCATCAGGAAGTTCATAATGTCTGGACTTTGCCTTATTATCAACTGTTGACTGATCAGTATCTAGATACCTTGATCAGGGCCTGAAAATGTTAGAACAGTTGTTTTTTTCTGAATAATTTTGTGGGAAGGTGGTTCACACTCATGCGTATGTGCGTGTGAGTGTGCGTACATGCATGCGTGTGTGTGTGTGTGTGTGTGTGTGTAGGTCAGAGGTCAACCCTGGGTGCCCTTAGGAGTCCTCCACGCTTGTTCTTTTGAGATAGGTTCTCCCTGGCACCTGGGCTGGCCAGATAAGTGAGGTTGGCTGCCCAGGGAGTCTCGGGATCTTGCCTCCACATTTTCAGTGCTAGGATTACAAGTGTGCTGCCAGACCTGGCAGTCTGTGTGCCATTCCCTCACCTACTGTGCTTGACACACTGATTAGTGAACAAACGCCAATTGGCTCTGCACTTTGCTTGGATTGTTGCATACCTGTGGCTACATCTGTTTCCTCTTGAATGGACACTGTTGAAGCCACATTGGTGGTGGTCGTTGATTGTGACTGCTGCTACATGAACTTGGGGGTTGATAGGAAACTTGATTATATAGGGACTTTTTTTGTTGGGGCAGTGTTTGTTCTGTTCAGGTTGCCTACAGGTTTTTTGCTGCTGCTCTACTTGCTTTGCTCTTATCTGGGGATCTAAGAAGCACACAAATATTTATGCTTCTCTGCCTATAGCCATCTTCTGAGTCCATCAGTCAGTTGTTTGCTTATTCCCAAGAGTGGCATGTAAAATTTAAAGATAGAATAATTGTCTGATAAGTTATATTCTAATATGAATTTCTTTAGAAGATGTATACAGATCTTTATGAAAGGTTACTGATATTGTTCATTTCCTTATTAAAATTAATCATAAATGGCTGGGAGTGTGGATTAGTGGTAGAGTGTCTACATAGCATGCACAAGGCCCTGAATCCTCAGTAGGGGCTTTGGGGGGATAGCTTTTCTGAGCACAGCCTTTGTTTTATGGGTTGAATTTTCTATTTACTGATTTCTGCTCTGGGCTTTATCTCCTTTTCTTTGCTTATGTTGCCTTTTGTTTTCTTTATATAATTCTGCACAGAACAAGCGGATACTGATTTACTACTATAATTTTTATACTACATATTGAATAGTGACTCTCCACTGACATCACATGGTTTGTCAGGAAAACTACATGAAAAAACAGGGTTCAGGGAACACATGAAGAGAGAAATTTTGTTGAGTCTTGGCGTTTCATTGAAAATCAGAAAAGGATCAAACTGGGAGAAGGAAAACTTAAGATTTTTGTTTATCTATGAAAAAATAGGGCATTAAAGACAGCCCTTAAGACATACTCGACAATGACGTCCTTGTGTTTAAAGATTGTGTTCTTGCATTTTATTATTCAAACTGATCCTAGTGATGGTGCATACAATATGGCACCCGAGCAGAGCAGGGTGTGGCTGCACCATGCACACAGCTGGCTGCACACTGAATCCAGCGACAGTTTCTTCTCTCCCATAGATGATATGGGAACTAATGTTAGCTGCTCCCGCCTGCTCTACTTACTCTCCAGCAGCCTGTATCTGTTTTTGCTGATTGTTGCATTTTTTTCTATTTCACTCACAGAGATGCTGAGCCGATTATCAGGATTAGCAAATATTGTTTTACGTGAATTATCAGGATATAATGCTGAACAGAACATGAAAGCTCTCTTGGAAGCTGTGAGTAACTTTGTCCACATCCAGAGTAACAAGACCTCTGTTATGTGTTCTTCTGAGAATACCTTAAGCTAGAGGGATGTGAGCAGCCTCCCTCATGCAAAGTAGAAGTGATGTTTAAGAAAACCACTGCCACTCTGTAAATGATCCCCTGCTAAGGACTATTAGTCCGAGAGCTGTGGGGATAGAAACCAAGTGTAGATGAGCTGGGAAAGATGGGTCTCTGTTGTCTGCTTAGCCAGTTTAGTATCAAACTGTCTTAAGAAGTTATTGCTAACATCTTCCTCTTCCCCTTCCTCCTCCCTCTCCTCCCCTTCCTCCTCCTGAAGGACATAGCTCCTGTTCCATGGGAAAAGTGTAAAGAGTAAATGAGACTGGAACACCATTTTTGTTTGAAAACATCAGTTTATTTCTATAAATTTGTCTGCCTTTCTTATAGTTTGCATTGTATTTTCTAAGCCTTAAATATCCAAAAGAAGTCCATTAACTTTTTCAAAGACAAGCAGCAAGCCAAATAGTTAAGGGCTTTTGTTTTGTTTTAATTTTCAAATAGCTTAATTTGTTTGAGACAGGGTCTCATGTATCTCAGGCTGGTCTCCAACTTGCTCTATAACTACCCAAAGAAGACCCAATCTTTCAGTCTCTGCCTTCTGACTGTTGGATCCTTGGTGTGTGCTGCCATGCCAGTTCATGCAGGACTGGGAACTGAAGCCAGGCCTCATGCATGCAAGGCCTTCGCTCTACCAGCTCAGCCATGTCTCCAGCCCTCAACTCAGCTCTAATTTTAAATTTTGGGTTCCTCTACTTAATACTATGTAATCCTTTATTGTCCTCTTGGATAAAATTAGGATAATAAATGTTCTGGGGCTGGAGAGATGGCTCAGCAGTTAAGAGCGCTAGCTGCTCTTCCAAAGGCTCTGAGTTCTCAATTTCCAGCAACCACATGTCAGCGCACAACATCTGTAATAGGATCTGGTGCCCTCTTCTGGCCTGCAGGTGTACATACACACTACTCATATATAAGATAGAAATAAGTGTTAAAACAAGTACTCTAAGTGAGACAAAATACTATATTGTAATGGCAAGGATAACTGCTGTGGGATTAGTTAGGGCTCAGTTTCAAAAGAGAGGAGTTGGACAGTGATTGAAGTGAGGATGCAGCAGTTCCTGCAGGGAGTTACTGCCTTTACCGTGTGCATTATTTTCATTGCTTTCTGTCTAAATCCCAGAAATCACACCAGGAATTTGGCATTAAATTGAATAAGAGCATGCAAGACGATGTTCTGGGAATGCCTGACTGAAGCAGAGAAGCTAGTGCTGGAGCTAAGAGATATCATTAGACAGAAGAACATTCAGCTCCAGCAAAAGGACGAAGCTCTGCAGGTATTGTCGTTCGCTCATTTGCTGAGCATATGATAAACACAGGTCATCTGCTTAGAGTGTTAGACCTGCTTCTTATTCCTAAGTGCTGTAACGTGCTGCCTGCCGCGAAAAAGATGTATGCTAGGTAAACAGTGAGCACTCGTTTATTTTCTTCCTTGCTCTACGGCAGGAGGAGGGTGAAGCTGCTGATAACAAAATTAAAAAAAATTAATGCACCCCTCTCCTCTTCCGATGAACAGTTTCAGATAATTCTCTAGTGCCTTCTGTGTTTTTGTAGGATGCTCAACATATCTCCGGGCTCGAACCCTGTGGTCCTCCAGGAAGTAGAGTAGATTGCATTACTCATTGTGTATTGAGTCCACTTTGCCACTTATTCCTCCGTGTGCTCTGTGCCTGAAATTATGTAGCTGTGAAATTATGATGGCTTGTGTTTGTGTTTTCTAGACTCTTTCACAATACTTACGGAAGCTGGAAGCTGAAAATGGTACTTTAAAGAGCACAATGGAAACAGATAGGTGTGCAAGATTCTGAAGGAGAGGCTAGAATCTAAATGGCAAAGAGAAAACTATCCTTCCATAACCTGCAGTGTAGGATAGAAAAATGTTACACAATTTTTGTTCTTTTAAGTTACTTAAAACAAAGGCAACCAAAGCACATGAATATGTTAACAGATCCATTGTGGAACAAGCCACTAAAAAAAAAAATACCAAGGGCCAAGTGTGGTAACACAAGCCATTGTCCTAGCATTCAGAAGACTGAGGTGTACAAATCATGGTTTTAACACCAGGGTTGGCTACATGGCAAGTTCCAGGCTAACCCAGGCTAAACAGTGAGACATATCTCAAAAACATAAAATTGATAAAAGTAGCATCAGCTTTAAAGTATTTTGTGAACATGGTAATTATAGAAACTTATTCAGAAAAAGGAGATTTAAACAGAACCCTAAGAGCTAGGTAACACTCTAGACAAGCCGTGTTGTTGTGGGGAGGACAGAGAAGATCCCTGAGAGCTAGGGAACACTCTAGAAAAGCCACAATCTAGTGGGGAAGACAGAGAAGATCCCTGAGAACCAGGTAACACTCTAGACAAGCCGTGTTCTTGTGGGGAAGACAGAGAAGAGCCCTGAGAGCTAGGGAACACTCTAGACAAGCTGCGTCCTTGTAGGGAAGAGTTGGGAAAGAGAGAGAGGATCTTGAGAGCTAGGTAACACTCTATATAAGCCCGTTCTTGTTGGGAAGAGTTGGGAAAAACAGAGAAGAATTCATTAAAGGAAAAGGCCTTCCGGAGTGACAGCTGGATGTGGTTTTCTGTGGAGATGGTGTGCCCTTGAAAACACAAACAGTTCTTTAGTCAAAGCAATTTTGAAAACCACACAAGAAAGAATATACTTGTATTTCCATTTGGAGTGCATTTTGAATCATGTTCATGGCTGAATTGCTAATTTACAGGAGTGAGGTCCTACGACCATTTTTGAGCATGTGTCTAATACTGAAGGAGTTAAAGAAATTTAACTTCACTTGTACATTTAATTTTTTAATCTTTTCAGAATTAAAAGAAATCTTACATATTTATAACATTTTAGTATCTGTGAAGATTTTTAAATTAAAGTTGTATATGAGTTGGATTCTGAGTTAGATAGCATGCTTTTTCTCTCGTCTGGGAGATACTGCTGGGCCTCTTGCTCTTCTGACATTCTCACGCTTTCCCCTCAGAGCTGAGGTTTAGTGAAGCACTGTCCATCAGGGCTGTGTGCCCATCTTTGGAGGTTAGGCTGAAAGAGTTGTCTGTGAACTTCTCTGGAGTGTAACTTGTCTAGTTTCGTGGCAGAGAGAAAACTATCCTTCCATAACCTACAGGAAGAGATACATCAGCTTCAGGGACAGCTGGAGCGATCCGGCCGAGCCCAGGCTGACCTGGAGGCTCAGTACAGTGCTCTCGAGCAAAAACATAGAGCTGAAGTGGAGAAGACTGCTTGCATTTCGGGTCTTCAGAAGACCCAGCAAGAGCTGCAGTCTGCCTGCGATGGCCTGAAGGAGGAAAACTCGGAGCTGCTCCGAGAGAAGAGTCAGCAGGCTGCTGGGTCAGCCCAGGCCATTCAGCAGCTAGAAGGTCAGTGTTTGGTGGCTTTGGAAGTCACACCGCTAGCCCCTGAGTAGATTGTACTCCCTACCTACAGGGCTCTGTTAGGGACAAGATCTGAAGCATAAGAAAGGCACCTCTTCTGGCCACGTCTGTTCTTCTTGCCTCTCAAGTCATAGTCATCTTAACAGCATTGTCACAGCACGAAGAACAGGAGCACTCTGTCCAGTTGCTGAGCAGTCCTGTGAGTGATCACACGACTGGCGGGAAGAGTGCAGGGACTGACAGGAGTGGGAGTGGAAGCTGTTTCTGGAAAAGTCCAGGCAGATGTAGGTACGCAGATCAGACTGCAAAGAGTTGTCCTCAAGTCTAAAGGTAGATCTTCTGGCTTTTATTATAGGTGCAAAGTCCCTTTTGAAGAAAATTTTCCTTCTCTAAACAGGTTTTAAGAAACATTTTACAATATTTTATTAAAATTGAACATTACCCTAAAATTTGACATTAGATTTTATTTTTAAAAATAACTTTAAAATATTTTTATATTTTTTATAAAATATTTATATATATATTTCATAAATAAAATTTAATAATAACCTTCTTGAGCACCAATCCTCTTCATGTCTCCTTCAGAGCACTGACAGATGGCAGTGTGCCTGGCCCCGGAAGACTTTAGGAAGAACTAACTTACAAATAAGTACCAAAAATTGGTTGTCGACCAGAAAGTTAGAGGGCATCGTGAGGGACAAGAGAGAAATCTGAGTACATTGTCCCCTTCCCCGAGCCATGCACATAAATCAAACCTCGCTTGCTGGGCTCTTGCTGGGCTCTGAGTGCCTCAGTGGTGTGTGGAGAACATAACCACGAACCACCAAGGCCATCTGACTTTCTTTGGTTTTTCGAGACAGGGTTTCTCTGTCTAGTCCTGACTGTCTTGGAACTTGCTCTATAGACAGGAGAACCCTTGAACCCATAGGGACTGACTTTTCTTTGCCTCCCGAGTGCTCGGATTAAAGAAATGAACCCCCACTGCCAGGCTCCACTAAAGTCAGTTTTCAGGGGGAAAGAATATTGTAAATGCCTAGACCTTTCTTTATTAGCAGGTATCAAGTGTGTGAGAATTCCATACATGCAAACAGTGTGAGTTCTCAAACTTTGTCTCATACCCCTCCCCTTCCCAAGTCCCCAGGAATCACTGTATTTCCTGAGGCTTTCTCACTTCAGTTCCTCTAGAGGAGGGAAAATGTGCCCCTGCCTGGCTTCCTACACGTAACATGATGTTCCCTGTCCCATCCATTTTGATGCCAATAGCAGGGTTTCTCTATGAGTCCGTAACATGCCATGTGCTTATTTTTCTTTGGAGGGCGTAGTTTACTGAGATCCTCCTCAGTCCAAACAGCTAAAAATGTAATTGGCATCATAATGTTAATTAAGATAACTGACTAGTTGATGTGCTGTATCCTTAGAGTCAAGCCCCTCGGCGCTGGTGAGTAAAGAGGGGCTTCAGCAAGAACAGGAGCTTCTGAGTAAAGACAGGGAGCAGCGGAGGAGAAAGATCCAGGCAGCAGTTGCTCACCAGAAGAAGCTCCTACAGAAAATCAATAGACTGCAGGAGGAGTTAGCCAAGGTGAGACAAGAGTCTAAGAAAGAGATGGTACTCGGGGACAGTGAGAGGAGAGAGCTGGAGGAAAAGAGAGAGAACAACGGTGACCCAGAAAAATGTGGAACTTCTAAAGTTTCAAGGACTAAACTACCCGTGTCGATATTGAAACTTAGGGTCCTCCTTCCTCAGCTGCCTAAGTAGATATGATTGCAGTTCATAATGAGCAGTGGTGTGGTCCAGTGAATCTCCATGTACACCGAGAGGGCAGCGGCCCCTGGATCATAGGCCTGCTCCTAACCCCAGAAACCTAGACAGAATGCAGACACCCAAGACGGGTTATGAGTGGCCAGTTAGTGATCGACTATTTGTCTTTGTAGTTCATAAGCCTTCGCTTCCAACAAGTTTATGGGTCTGCCCTCTGTTTCTAGATTTACTAGAGACAAAACGAGAGGATAATTTTAAACACTGAAGAGATTTGTTTTGTTTGCGTTTACTTGTGTTTGGTGTGCCCTGGGCTGTTCATTCCAGCTAGGAATGCTTTTCCTGTGGTAAGAAAGCATGGTGTTAGTCCTTACCCTGGAGTTCCTATTGTACCTGCCCGCTACCCTCAAATAAGTTTAGCTTCCCAAAATTCTCACCCTTCTCTTCAGTAACAGCCTTTCTCCCCACACCCACGCCCTCCCTGTGCCCTTACTGTAGTTTAGATTGGGCCACATCATAAAGCAGGTGGTACTCAAGACCTGAGACCCATACCTGTGAGCCTTGCTCTGGGAGCTGCTGGTGCCATGGCCTTGAGTAGTGTAAACTTACTTCTTTTTTCCATGGTAGGACAGCAACAAACAGAGAAGGGTATCAGAGACAAGAAGAGGGTGTGTCAGATCCCTCGGAGCTGGAGTCACAGGTGTCTGTGGGTTCTAGGATCCAAACCCCAGACGCCGTGGTTGTAGAACAAGCTTTCTTAAACTCAGCTCTCTTCCCAGCTCAAAATTCATCCCTTTTTGTTAGTTTTTTTCTTGATTCTGTTGCTGTTGTTCGAGTTTGCCATTATGGTTGGTTGATTGGTTTTAGTGTTTGTTTAATACAGGGCCTTTCTATGTAGTTCTGACTATTCTGGGACTCTAAACCAGGATGGCTTCTAACTAAGAGGGATCCTCCTGCTTCTGGCTTCTGAGTGCTTTTATCACTTTAATGAAACTGTAGTTAAATATCTCTAATAGGCAAATAGTGTAAAAGGTAAAATATATATTAATTATACCTCTTAAGTAAGTGACTTCAATCTCTTGCAAATTTCAGCATAAGAAGGAAACATCAGAAGAAATGAAAGTAGAAGAGGTAAAACGTGAACTCCAGGAGAAGGAGAATTTCATTAGCAATTTGCAAGCCCAGCTTCACCAGGCGCAGTCAGAACAAGCCATGAAGGTAGGGGTGACCCACCTCGTTATTATTAGCTTAACAAATCGCTACCAGCCAATGGATATCCATGGCAAAAGCCTCTTTCTAGGCAATGAGTAGCGATCTCCCATCAGTTGGTCCCTCCCTTCCTGCCCCCCTCTCTCCCTTACCTTCCCATCCACTCATTTATTAGAGTTTTCATTTGTGTGTGGTGTTCTCAGTTGGTATTTGCACATACTCAGTATATTCTTTCATATATGGATCATGTGTTTTCAGAAACTCTTGAATTACATGATTCACAGCATTTGATCAGCTCCAATGCTTTCATTTTCTTCTTTGTAGGTTCACTTAACCTTTATTTTTGGTTGTGTATTTTTTTTACCAATTTTGATTAATAATTTTTAGATTTATCCTTTTTTTATTTAACTCAAGGCATTCTGTTTTGTGTTTGGCTTTCTCTTCTGAAATGAGTTTTCTTTTATATCAACCTCATGAATTATAATAATTTTGCAAACTTTTCTAATTCTTATTTTCCTTTCATGTCCTTTACATTTTTCTTAAACATGTTTAAGTCTGAAATAAATTATAATTTCTTTCAACATATTGTTCTGCTCCTTATTATTCATGATTTTTGTTGTCGTTTTTGAGGCTAGGTGTCACATTGTAGCCCAGTTTTACCTTGGACTTGTGACAGTCCTCCTACATCAGCCTCTCGAGTACTGGAATTATAGGCATGAGCCACCCTGCCTGACTTACTGAACTTACAGATAGCTGTGGTTGCTGGGACCAAACCCGGATCCTTTCACAAGAGCAGCAAGTACTAGTCACCATGGAACCTTTGCTAAGCCTCTATCTATACAGATCACATATGGGATGTTTTCCTCTGTGAATATGGTAGCTAGGATATTCAAGAAAAGGAAGAACTCATTAGTCCTTTGCAGACTCAGCTCAGCCAGACACAGGCAGAGCAAGCTTCACAAGTAGGATGATGGAGCCTAATTAGGATAAAATCCATAGGGTCCAGAATGGTGCCGGTGGCAAGTCAATCCCCGCTGTCACTTCAAAGCTTGGTAGTTGAAAGTGTGGTAGCTAGGATACTCAAGCCAAGCCTAGGAAGGTGTGGCAGAAGAAGTCAGAAGTATGACCATACTAAGATATCTACAAAGATATGGGTCATATCTTAGTAGGAAACACCGGAACCCTTCAAAAAATGCCATTTATGCTGGTGAACTTGCCCTAGCTTTATGATGACTGTTTATTCCTTAGGTCCAGATGCTCCATTTTAATAACACACAGAGATTCTGTATCTTAGGAATGGGCTCATGGCTTATCCCAAAGGAAGCGGATAGATAAAACCAAAGAAATAAAATTATTAGCTCCATTCTTTTCTGATTAAAATCTTGTTAGGAAGATACATCTTAACCTTCAAGTTACTTAATGAACATACTAAGTAAGTGTGTACTGAGACCTTTTCCAGCTGTTCACAAAGGTAGGAACTGTTTTATACTCTAGATTGTATCATAATACTGTATTGTATGTGTGTGATTTAGTCACTCTCCTTTTGCCTGTCTCTCCACCATCTTAATGTTGTATGTATTTCACAGTGGGCTGTTGATATCAGGACTCACAAATATTTCAGAATGTGTATTACTGACTGGATTTGTTAGGAGTTGTTAGTAGCTGAGGTATACTAGTTGAGCAATTCTTTTTCTCTTGAGGAAAAATTTATAAAGCATTAAATGTAGAAATCATAAGTATAACATGAGGACGTTTGGTCAGATCCATTCAGCCATGGTACCCAAACTCTTAATAAGGTGAACCATACTGTCCTCACCCTACTCAGTATCTTCTCTGGTGTGAACTACTATTCCATTTTCCAACATAATTTTGCATGGTTAATGTATGGACCTTTTTCTTGCTTGTTTTGTGACTCACAGCTATCATTGCATTTATTCTTTAAAATCCATTGCAGAGAAAAGCAGAGATAAAATTAAAAATAACCATGGTAGTAATCATGTTCTAGTGAAATTTTATTGATAAATGCAATTGGAAGCCCCCGCAATCTTGGTTACATATTTCTATCTGATGTCATCCTGTGTTAGGACTGCTTTTACTTATTCTATGGGTATGGATGGGAGTGTGTGTGTCTTCACAGATGGGTTCCTACAACTTCTGTATAGCTAATTATACTGTTATCTCAACTTTGTACCTTTTGCTAACTGTTGAACTCTACATTGACAGGGTTGGTTTTTTTGTTTTGTTTTTGTTTTCAACACTTTCAGTACTTCTCAGCTATCTTGTCTGCTGTCTTGTTTTTAATAAAAAACTTTTTAAAATTTCTGTTATTTTTAAGATTTCATCATTGACTTTAAACATGGGGGTATTAATGGGCCTTGACCTCAGTTTCACTATATTTTCTGTTCTTAGAGTTCATTATTCTATTGAATATCTGAGTGTCAATTTCAGAATCCTTTGGAAGCTGTTTTGCCATTAGATTATTTTCCCGACTCGTGCCCCCCTTTGTTCCGTATGTGTTAGTGTAGATGCATTTGTTCCAGCACTCGGTGATGCTGTTTTAATTTGTGACTTTTGAATATATAAGAATGTGATTTTAATAACTGCCTTGATGTACTTATTTTAATTCTAGCATCTGTATCAGCACTGGATCTATTTATCTTCTGGCTTCCCAATGTGCCAGATAATCTTTGGTTGCCAGGTATTGGTTATGAGTATTAGGTGTGTATTCACATAAATATTGTGAAAACTTTTTTAATGGGATTCAGTTGTTACTTCAAGAAAAGCTTGATCTCCTCAGGTCTCATAGCTTTGACTTGTTGGAAGAGTTTGAACCAGTTCTTGTTCATTCTGCACTACTAAGCAAGATGCTTCCCTGAGCATTCCACCCATGCCCTAGGCAGAGTGAGGGTCCACACATTTGCTTGTTGGGAGTGGCCACACAGCACAACATGCTATTCTCTAGTCTTGTAGAGTTCATGGTTTGGGTATCTGAGCTCTCCTGAGACAGGTATGTCACGTTCATGTACTGGTCTACAGTCTGCTGAGATCTAGTGGTGTCTGCTCTGTCATTTTTCTGCTTTGATCCTTAACTGCCTCCCCTTAAGCCAAGGGCCAGGCAGGCTCTGCCTGTGTTAACCACTTTGGGGCACATGGTCCGAAAACTCATTTAGGGCATTAAGTTTATAGATCAGAGGGGCGGGGAGAGAGAGAGGGAGGGAAGGAGGGAAAGAGAGAGGAGAGAGGGAGGAAGAGATTCTTAACATTGCTGTCTTTTAGGGCTAAACTGTCACTTAAAATATAGACCCTTGTAATGACATATGCTCACCCTGTTCTCTGTGCTGGATTTGCTGTCTGTTTATGTTAAAGTTTTAAATCTTAGCACACATTGTCAACATGTATGCAGTGAACAGTTAGTTGCAAGTATTTAAAACACACTGAGAAGAAAACGTTGACTTAATATTCACGCACATACTTCCTTCCATCTGAGGCCCCGTTTCCCGTCTACACCAGGTTCTCTAGAGCAGCTGCTATATTCTTGTAGTCATGGCTAGAGGAAATTCTCTTGGTGTTGTCTGATATTTGCATTTTGTTTTGGTCTTGAACAGATTTATAATTCTGTATTGACACTTTTTCATTCAGGACATTTAAAAATATATGTTATTGCCTTCTGTCTTAAATCTCCCCCAGTAGTTCTTCAGTAATCATTCAAATGATTGCTCCTGTAGACAGAGGTATCATTTCTCCACTGAGTTTTAAAAAGACCTTTTTCATTTTGTGATGTCGTCAATTGTGGTTTTCTTTGCAAGTTTCTTAATCATATTGAGGTTCCCCCATTGCTTGCACATGAGAAAAGTTTGGCCATTTCTTAAAATAATTTTTCTGTGTATTATGACCTTCCTCTCCTCTGATGCTCTAGTTAAAGTATATTTTAATGTTGTCCTACAAGTCCTTGAGGCCTTGGTCATTTTTCTTCAATAATTAGACTACTTAGCTTCTGTTGCTCTGTCTTCGTGTTCACTGTGCGTTTCTTCTTTTACCTCTGTGCTTCTATCAAGCCTGCCCATTGGATTTTCCATTGCATGTTTCTCATTTTCTTTTCTAGATTTTCTTTTTTTTTCATTTTATAAGGTTGCTTGTCTGCACCAGATGTTCCTGTCTTTTCCTTCATTTTTGATGTATTATGGCTTATCATAGTTGTAATATCTTCTTTAAAATCCTAGCTTGCAGCCAGACCTGGTCGTTTATCCTCATAAGGCCAGAACTCAGGAGGTAGAAACAGGACATCTCAAGTTCAGGGCCATCTTGTTGAACTATTTTGTGAGGCTCTGACTCAAAAAGAAAAACCAAGGGATAGGAATGTAGCTCAGTGGAAGAACACCAGGCGAGCCTGCCCAAAGGCCCTGGGTCCGATCGCTATCACCACAATAACGAAGTTCTTGCTTGTTAATCCAACCATTGTATCATTTGTGGTTAGTCTCTATTGGTTATATTTTCTCTTGAGAACGAATCGCAGTTTCCTCTTTTGTCCTGGATGCTATGAATGCATTGTCTGGGAGGTTCTGCTTTGTTGTTTCTAAGATTCTGAAGCATTCTGATTCCTTTGTATCAGCCAATAGCATGTGCCCATGCTACAAACTCTGCTCCATGGTAGAGAGCCCTAAAACTCAGTTTTTTTTGTCTTAGGTAAGTGGTTTTGAGTTGGCCCAATAGTCACATCCTTTGGGCTGATTTCATATGGAGGATTAACGCCTCTTGACTGGTGTTTTCCTGTTTGATTGCTCACACCACAGCTTTGTTTCTCCTCAAGTCTTATTTTTCCAGATAGAATACCTACAGTGATTTTATTAGAGTTTCATTTGCTTTATATATTACAGAGTAGAAACCTTTCTCTAGATGAAAGCTCCAAATCCTAACTTTATCCCCTGCGGTTTCTTTACTTGATAGTGAAGGTTTATGAACAAGCGTGCTGTGCAAATGCTAGAGCTAGCATGGAAACTTCCATGGGGTTGCATGGAAAATTGTATAAAGTGACCCACTTGAGGGTTAAAAAATGTGTAAAAGGACAAAAAAAACCCTAAAGATTTAGTAACATAGATACTTGCTTGTCACTAAGAGAGCCAAACATTCTGGATTCATAAGTTAAATAGAAGAACATTTTTAGTGTAAATGGAAAAAGCCCAATGGTACAGCACTCATGGGTCTTCCTCCTCTTGAGAAGTTTTGTTTGTGCTCATTCTCCTCCAGGCCTTGTTGCTTGCTGGCTCTACACTACTCTAAGGTGTTGCTTGTGAACTTTTAAATCATGCTTTCACACAAAATTGACCTGGGATTTCTATCTTTATAATCCAGGCTTCAAAGTTGGATTCAAAACCCACTGAGCTGGAAGCTTATCAGATATGTTTTATTTCTTTTTCTATATGCAGAATTTAAAATGTCTCCAAAGATTCCAAGGGATAGATGCTGTTTCTGAAGCATCCCCATGGCTGGAGAACTTTGAGGTGATACAAGTGCTAAGGCCCTCTGGGCATCAGTGCGGGCTCTGGCTGGGTAATCACTAATTCTCTGTCTCTCTATAATTTAGGCAGTCGCAGAGGAGAATATCGCCTCTTTGCAGAAGAGAGTAGTGGAGCTGGAGAATGAAAAAGGAGCCTTGCTCCTTAGTTCCGCGGAGCTGGAGGAGCTGAGAGCTGAGCATGGTGTGTAGAGACGCAAACCATAATTCTGTCTTCTGACCCCAGAGGCGCTGCTGCTCTCAGCGCCTACACACAGCTCTTCTGAGTCTGTGCTCTCAGGGTCTCGGGGAGCAGAGCTGGAAGTTATCAAGATAAACTAGCAGTGTGTCCAGTAGCTGAGCACAGTGCTGCTGCTTCACAGTGCTCCATTTGATGGTAGACACTGGAAACGCCACAGGGGTCTAGAGAGTTTGTATCCATTTGGGAATAGCAACAATATCTTCTAGGAAGCATGGTCCCTATTGGACTGTACTAAGATGTTGAATTTTCTAATAGGCAAAACTGAGGAAAGGAATGAGGGAAGAGACAGCAGTGAGGTAAAGGTGGACTCCCTGTCGGCTTTCGTCCATGTTCGCATCCTGCCTGAGCTCTTGCTCCTTCTAGTCAGGCTGTGCAGCCCTCAGCCGTCAGCCAGGGCACTGTCTGCTTTCGGAATTCAGTCTCCAGCCTGGGTTAAGTGCTCTGTGCTCCCATAACATCCTTTATACTGTTACTAACATATTAGGATGGTGTGTGTGTTTCTCTTTCTTATTAGAAGCCATCGGAAGATGGATATGAGCTCTTTAAGGGCAGGACATTTTTTTTTAGTTTGCTTTACCTAAGCTTAGTAACACCTGCAAATTAACAGCTGCTGAATAAAATTTTGTTGGATTCATCTGAATGCATTAGCTTTTCATTCTGTTGCCCACTGCAAACAGCGAGAATGAAGACCTATCTTCTGTTTATCGTGTGCTCCGTAAGAGCCTTCTTTGTCCATAGCACTGGCATGTGATGATCATGTTCCTGCTCTCATTCACCTAGAGTAGTGCTTCTCAGCTTTCCTAATGCCGTGACCGCTAATACAGTTCCTCATGTTGTGCTGACCCTCAGCCATACAATTATTTTTTGTAACTTCATAACTGTAAATTTGCTACTGTTATGAATCATAATATAAATATCTGTATTTTCTAGGGGGCTTAGGCAACCTTTGTGAGGGATCATCCAACCCCCCCAAAGGGGTCGTGATCCACAGATTGAGAACCTCTGACTCTGACTGTGATGTATCCTCTGGGAGTGAGATGTTTTATAAAGTAACCTTTATAAAACTAGATCCAGTATCTCCATGTAACCATTTATAGTTTTCACTTAGCTCCTACCCAGAAATTATGCATCATGCAAAATCATTAAAAATATTCCCCCCCCCATTGCCAGTAAAGCCACAATTCAATTCATTGTCTTACCTATTACAGTACTGTTTTGGTACTTTATCCTGGATCCTCATTTTACCACTTTGAAAGCAGCCCCTATCTTGTTCACATGGTTTTCATGTGCTTTGCAAGTCTGCGAGTTACATTTTCTGTCCCTCAGGGGACAGAGTTCTGTCTTCTGGGGGACACTGGCCGTAGGGTTTTCTGTACTGGCTTTTGTGTCCGCTGTCCTAAATCACCTTTGCATTGCTGTCGTGTTCTTTTTATCTCACTCTTCGCATAGCCATTTCTAAGTTCTCCCCCTTTTCAGGGATTTGAAATGTCTGAGCATAGTCTCTGCACTGTCATTTCATGACTAGTCTCCCTTTCTTAGGAGCAGGCGCTATTCTACTTGCTGGAGATACAGTTATGAACATGGTAGAATGTAGGACAGGTCATAAACATGTACAAGAAAGGACGTTTTAGAGTAATAGACATTAGGGTAAGAATGAAACCAGCTACTGCAAGTGTATCTCAGGGAAGAGAAAGGCGGTGTTAGAGAGGTCAGGATAGGTCTTCCTGGAAAGGCGACATCTGAGTGGCTACGGCAGGGCAGTCATGCAAAGAACATTTCAATCATGGAAACGAGCAGAGCAAATGTGACGTGTGAATGAATTTGATGTGCTTGCAGAACAGAAAGAAGCTCTGAGTTTTTATAGTAGAGTTTTAAAAAAGGGACAAATACAAGAGGTTGGAGGATAAGTAAGTCAAAACATGAGAGCCCCAGTAGGTCATGTTAAAGCACTGAGATGTGGTATAGAAACTATACTCTTTCTTTAGTATATTTTGTTTATCAGAAAGATTGTCAACTTATTGGAGGTACTAGCATCAGTGTTAAGTAGTTTTCTCTTCCAGGACATTGTACCCTATGTTAGAGGTAAGACCTGTATTCTGATCCCAGCTGTCCATACAGCTGTGTACCCCCTCACATCATGTCACCTGTTCCTCATTTGGTTGTCGGGATTGCACAGCTCCTTTTCATTGCTCAACTTTATGTCTGAACATCTGTTAAAGAACATTGGGAGCTTTGTAAGTGCAATTCTGCAAAAATTCACAAGTCACGTAGTAGGGTTGTGGATAAACTAAGATAGTAGAATTCCAAATTGTACCGTAGAAGTCATATTTCACTTCACATGTCTTTGCATTGATGGCATTTCAAACCTTTCAACCCCCTTTGTGTATTTCTTTCCTTTTCATTGTTTTGTGCATCTCAGTATCCTTGGTACAATACAACTACATCGCTGTTTTTTCAAATCCTCCACATGTATTATCTAAAGAAACTACTTTTTGACTTTCAGAAAATCTGTCCTCTCGAATTACTCTTCTGGAGGCTCAGAATAGAGCAGGGGAGGCCTACGGTGCAGCTGGCAAGGTGAGTGATTATTGGTAGAATCATGATGGGACCTTGATTGGGAGGTGGCAACTCCAGCAGTCGTTCATGCTGACAGAAAACTGTGTCACCAATGGAGGGAAATAACATCTAAGAGATTCATAAGATTAGACTTCTTCATTTATTTGTATCCTAATGTTTGGAATTCTTTGTCTTAAAGCAACACAAGTGTATGAGTGCTTGTGTATTAGTTACTTTTCTGTTGCTGTAACAAAACACCTGACAAGACAAATTAACGAAGAAAGAGTTTACTTGGGCTTACAGTCTCAGAGGGTAAGAGTTCATCACGGGACATGGCAAGCAGGCAGCAGGCAGGACAGAAGGAGCAGGAAGGAGCACAATCACATCCTCATCATGAGCTTGAAGCAGTGAGAGTGAACTAGAAATGGTTCCAGTCTTCAATCTCTCAAAGCCCGCCTCCAGTGACATACTTCCTCCAGCAAGGCCACACCTCCTAAACCTCTCCAAATAGCATCACCAACTGGGGACCTAGTGTTGGAATCTGTGAGCCTGTGGAGGGCAATCTCACTCAAACCACCACAGCCTGTTTCTTGGTAGAGATTAAACAAAATCTCCTGAATTTAGCAATATTTACTCAGGATTATATTTCAAATGAGCCTTTACAAAATTGTGGTTTTGTAACCTGAAAATTATTTATTCAGCTTTTTTTTGGAGGGTGGCTTCCCTGTGTAATGTTTATTCAACTTTTTAATTCTAATTTTTCTTTATCTGTGAATTCATATATGTATATACATGTATGAAATACGATCATACCTACCCCAATTTCCCTCCTCTAGCTCTTCCCACATCTCCAATCCATATCTAATCCCCTCATATCCAATTTCATGTCTTTTTCTTTTTTTGATAGCCCACTAAGTCAATTAGTATTACTGATACATGCATGAGTGTGGGGCCACCCACTGTAGCACAGGAAACCTACCAGTGGGAAACACACTCAAGAAAGAATGATTCTCCCTCCCCACACAGCCATCAAGTGCTGACAGCTCCTTATTAAGGGATGGGGCCTGGAGAGCTCCTGTCCATTGATGCTGGGATTCTCCCAGGCTTGCTCTTCTGCAGGGAGGGTACTACAGCTGCACTGAGTGACAGTCATGTCACATCCAGAGGCCAGCACTTCACACCACTCCTGCATCCTTCGGCTCTTACACTTTTCCCGCCTATCCTGTGGCATCCCCTGAGCCTCGGCAGGGAGGGAGGGTGGTATGGTGAAGATGTCCTGATTAGTTGATATCATTCTTTTGATTGAGTGCCATTGTTAGCTGTGGTATATACAGTTAGCCTTGCTCCCAACCGGTAATCCTAAATGGTCTTTGTGAGCAGTGTAGCTTCTTTTTTTTTTTTTTTTTTTTTTTTTTTTTTTTTTTTTTTTTTTTTT
>PVIU01000869.1:0-258114 GCA_004026605.1 Ondatra zibethicus
GATGGGGGTGGGCCTTGGACTTCCAACAGGGCAGGGCACCATGCCCTCTTTCAAGGAAGAAGGGGGAGGGAGGAGGGGTGGGGGGTAGTGGGAGGGGACCGGGAGAAGGGGAAGAAAGGAAAAAAAATTTTTTTTTTATCTTTAATTATGTTCTTGAATGGAAAAAATAAAACAAAACAATGTATGGAAAAAAAAACACTGCCAAAAAAAAAAAAAGAAACTATTTCTTATGCCTTTTGATGAGAGGGCTGTGGAGATTTTTTTTAAAAAAATTATTTAATTGTGTGTGTATGTGCCTAAGAGGGCAATGCTTATGGAGACCAAAAGAGGGTAATGAGTCCTCTGGAGCTAGAGTTGCATGTGGTTGTGAGCAGCTGTGGGGCTGGGCACTGAGCTCGGAACATCGGCAAGAGCAGCAAATGCTCTTTATTAACTACTAAGCCATCTCTCCAGCTCTGCTAACGGTGCTGTTTGTTGTTGTTGACAGATGGATGGACTAGATCAGACAGTGAAGACGGGACTCTCAGGCTACCTAGATGGATCAAGTTTTAGATCTGGGGTTAGTGTATTCTGGAAATGCTCTCATTCTCCAAATTTCCATTTCAAATAAATTTACTGAGATGCCAAACTCACTTTAAAGATGCAGCTCAATGCTTTTGAAACATGTGTGTGGCATGATCAGACCCACCAACAAGCTGAGGACCATTCCCAGTGTTCCAGCCAGTGCTGGAACCTCTTCAGGCAATCAGGGCGTGGCCTGTGCATGTCAGTCAGGAGCTTCCTCCTCTTTCTGTTGCCAGGTAATATTTCATTCTTCAAAAACACTTCAAATTACCAGTTTCTCCTGCTGGTGACCATTTAGGTTGTTCCTAGCTTTTAGATATTTTCAATAAACTTGCTATGAAGAGTCATGGAGAAGTATTCTTTGGCAGACAGAACTTTCATTTCTCTAGGTTACAATCACCAGAATGGCAGTTTCTAGGTTGTGCATAAGTGAAAGGCACAATTTTCTTTTAGATACTCATCAATTTCTATTTCCCTATATCTCAACTATTCAGTCACTCAGTGATCTACCCACCATGAACTACAACCTGGAAGGAAGTAGGTTCTTAGTAAACCAAGAAAAAGAAATGGAAACACTTTGTCTTGGAATGTCGTTAAAGAAGAAAACAGCAAACATCTGAGGGGGTTAAAGATGCCCTCCCCCTTCCCTGTGTCCACTGTGATGGAGAACGACAGCTTTGAGGTCAAGCTGTGATAGCAGTTTGGGTTGAAGAGAGAAACTCCTTCTCTATCATGGTTAGTCGATAAAAAACAAAACAAGCCAGGTCATGGTGGTGCATGCCTTTAATTCCAATACTCAGGAGGCAGAGAAAGGCAGATTTCTATGAGTTTGAGGCCAGCCTGGTCTACAGAGCGAGTTCCAGGACAGGCTCCAAAGCTACACAGTGAAGCCCTATCTCAAAAAACAAAAACCAAAAAACCAAAAAACCCAACAAAACGAAACAAAAGAAAACAAAAATAATGGCTAAAAAAGATTGGATTCCCCCTGCCCCAAAACACATACATGGCAGGCTACATGAACTCCAGCAGCACACATGAGAAACTTCCTCAGTCTTTGTATGCGGGAGAAAGTAGGCGCTAAAATGCCCTGAAGGCTGACGACCCAAGGCTTCTGAACTTGCTGCCTTTCCCAGATCCCCAGACGGCGTCCAAGCTTGGAATATCTTTCATAATAAACTGTTTCTATTCCTGCCACTTACCACGGTTCATTTCTTTGTCTCAGGACACAAGAACTTGGGAATCTCAGCGGATGCCATCTAGGTGTGACCCACACCTACTGCAGAGGAAATCATCCAGGAAGGGGAATAGCTGAAAGACAGAAGGATCCACCGAGCAGGACCAGGCCTGAGCTTCCTGTCATTGGAACACGACAGACAGAGAGCAGTATCCACCAGGAGAATGGAGGGCTGAGTACAGGCGTGGCCACATTCTCCACCCCTCTCTCTGCTCATCTCTTGGCGTGCATATTTGCACACTAGCTACCTTGCTCACCGGACTGTAAGTCCATGGGAACAGAAGCAGGCTTAGTTGAATCACTGCTACACAGTGAGCTCAGAGCAAAGTCTGCACAGGAGGGCTGCTTCCTACATTTTTGTTGAATGACTGAATTCTTGGGTGAATGAGTGAATGGGTTAATTCAGTAACTGTCTATTCAGGGTCATCATAGATTTGGTGATTGATTTTGCTTCTACAATATGAAATAAGGCACATTTTTTTTCTTCACAGTGAGCTGCCAGGCATTGGAGGAGGATGGCAATTGAGCCATCCACGTAATGATAACAGTGGAAGGAAACAGGATTATAGAGAGGCACAGAGGAGGGAACCCATGATGGTCGATCTTGGTTGCCAAGTTGAGTGGTTCTGGAATCATCTAAGAGACAAGCCTCTGGGCACGCTTGTGAGGGACTTCCTTGGAGAGGTCAAACGAAGTGAGAAAACTCCCCCTAAATGTGAGCAACTCCTTTGGCGACAGGCCTTCTAGGGTAAAGCCTCTTCTTCAGCCTATTTGCTTTGTGCCTTGTTCATTTACGGTATCTGCAAGTTCTCCTGCTTGTTCTTGTGGCTGTTGCCATTGCAGCTGCTACTGCTGCCTCCTTCTTCCACTGACATCAGAACCTAGTTTCTTCTACATTCCAACCTGAGCTGAAAGGCTGTTTTTAGCAATACCTCAGGCTCTCAGTGCAGCTTGGGACTGTTGAGACACGGAGCCATAGAGACTGAGCAGTGAACAATTGCCTCTCTCCAGTGGGAATACAGCCATTGTCAGAATACCCCGACCATATCATATAAGCCAATCTATGAAGTTCCCTTTTAAGACATATTCTTCCTATCAGTTGTGAGCCTCCAGAGAACCTTGACTGCCGCAGTGCCTCTGAGCGCTTGGTGAGGAAGAAGTGCCCTTTGAGGGTGCTAAGGGCTTAGCTGGAGAAGGCTGGGGAGCAATGTAAGAAGCAGCAACAGTCAGTGCAGTTCTTGCTGAGTAAGTCACAGAGCTTGGCTTGGGCATTTGACATCAATACTTGTCACAACAATAGCAATGGACAAGACATGGGATCCTATGTAGATGGGTCAAGATGAGCACTGAGTAGGGACAGTGTAAATGCACCTGGGTACCAGGGAAGGGATTCTGGGAAAGATGAAGCAAGGTGAACTCTGTTTTAGAGAAGCAAAACTTGGGTTTCTAGTTTGGATCTGTTTTTGTTTGTTTGCTTGTTTTTTGTTTTGTTTTTGTTTGTTTCAACGCTCTCCACAGTAAAGGCTTGAACCAAGCTCAGCTTGCTAGGAAGTGATGGGACCTCTGAGGATCCCAGCAGGGAGACATGAGGTCACTGGAGGTGTTGCCTTGAAGGAGATTGTGGGATCCTGGCCTCTTCCTCTTCTGCCCTTTGATGCCTGTGGTTTTGTTCTGCCAGGCTCTCCTGGCATTAGTGGCTGCAAGCTTAGACCCAACCCACAGTGGATACTCAGGGAGGGACTGCTACTTCCAGAACTGTGGGTCAGTTAGCTGTTCCTTTCTGTTCGTTGTCTCAGTCATGCTACAGTCAGAGAACCAAATAACACAGTTGATTTCCCATTAAACATGGAGGCATAATAAGACAATGAGTTCTAATAGTTTTTCTATTTTCATTGAAATTTTCTTTTTGCTCCTTTTCTTTTCCTTCCCCTTTTCTCTTTTCTTATTCCTTCCTCCTTCCTTCCTCTTCTCCTCCTCCTTCTTTCCCTTCCTCCTTTCTCCTCCTCTTCCTCTTCCTCCTCCTCCTCCTCCTCCTCCTCCTCCTCCTCCTCCTCCTCCTCCTCTTCTTCTTCTTCTTCTTCTTCTTCTTCTTCTTCTTCTTCTTCTTCTTCTTCTTCTTCTTCTTCTTCTTCTTCTCCTTCTCTATATTGTAATTATTAGTAACACAATATTAACCAGTACTTTTGTACAAGCCTGGAAAGAAAGTAACTGGTAGAATAACTTAGAAAACGATGATGTCATCTGCTTTAGCTAAAGAGTTCCACTTCAAGGCCAAATCCACAACCGAAACAAAGAATGTTCACATGAGGACATGCATGTTCACCAAATAACTTATTTACTCAGCAAAGGACATGCACAAGAAGGCTTTCATGCACACTATTCCCAATATCCTCCAATAGGAAAATACAAAGTAGCTACCAGAGTGGATTGGATGAGGTGTGGTATAGCCATACAGTGGAAAACACATGTAATGAGAATGCACCATCTCCCACAATGTGCAATATTATGGATTTATGCCACAAACCAAATGTGAAATGAAAGAAGTTAGGAACACTGAGTGCTTAGTGTGGTTTCCTTCTATATGAAGTGTCAACTCAAAATAAATATCATCTGAGCTGTGCAGAGTTTGGTTGGTGGTCCCCATTGTGAGGAGAGGGACAGGAACTGGGTGTGACCCTAGAGAAGGCTTTAGGGTCCTGGTCATATTCTAGTTTGTGACATGGTTCCTAATTACAGGACTGTGTTCTGTTTTTGAACATTTATTGAGATCTCCACTTAAGGAACATGCAACTTCCTGTCTATATAGTGTACTTCCACGAGAAGTGTTTTTTTAAAGGCATCAACCCTGAGGGGAACATAATGAAATTCAGCGAACCACAGAACAGATGGTAAATGACAACTGATGTGGCTCAGCTGAGAAACATAAACTTTTCAGGGACAGAAACGCAACCTGGTCTACACAGGAGAGTCCTCAGAGGTCAAAGGACGTTTATCATGAAGTGTTACCCATGGAGAGCTCTCCAACCAGGAAGCAGACAGACTGCCAGGTCCCCTGCCCAAGCCTCAGCGATAGTGGCTGGTTCCTCTTGGTAAGGAAATAGATTTGAAACTCGGCAACTGTCTGTGGACATGGTTTAGTGGGTTGTAACATGTTGGCCTGCTTGTTGGGGTTTCTGTCCTGCCCAGTTCCCACAGCCGGTAAATCCCAAAGAAAACCACAGAGAATTCTACATTAATCATAAACTGATTGGCCCATTAGCTCAGGCTTCTTATTAGCTCTTATAACTTACATTAGCCCATTATTCTAGTATATGTTAGCCACATGGCTCGGTACCTTTTTCAGTGGGGCAGGTGACATCTTCCTTCTTAGGTGTCTGGACAGGACTGCAGAAAGAGCTTCCTTCTTCCCAGAATACTGCTCATCTCCTTGCCCTGCCTCTACTTACTGTCTGGTTGTCCTGCCTGTATTTCCTGCCTGGCTACTGACCAATCAGTGTTTATTTAAAACATAATTGCCAGAATACAGAATTGTCCCACAGCAGTGGGTATACAGGAGAGTCACCACACCACATTTACTCTCCCCCACCCCGTGCCCAAGAATGACTTCAGCTGACCTTAAAACACAGCATGGCAACTCTGAAACCTTAGCGGAGCATATTGTGAACAGAAAAGTAGCTTTGGAAGAGGCTCAGAAGACCTGCTGCTCTTTGTATATTATGATTTATGACTCTGGATGAGCACAGACTGTCATAATGAAATACCATAGGACATGTGTGTAAGCATGGGCATTTAATTTCCCTTAGCTCTGGAGGCTAGAAGGCCAATATCATTGAGTGTGTTCAGGGTTGATTTCCCCCAGGCTTCTCTCCTGGCCTTGAGGATGGCCACCTCTTGCTCTGTGCATGCCTGCTCTTGGTGTCTCTTTCTTTCCTTAGAGGACACCGGGCACTTTAGACAAGACTCCCCCAACCTGCAACTGCACTAAATCATATCAGGGCTGGTGAGATGGCAGGGATCCGAAGACAAAGAGATCCTTTAGTTGAATGAGACAAAGTGGAGTTCTCCCTGCTAAGGTTTCTGAGAGACTGGGAGGCCCCACGCTATATAGTTACCAAACATCTCATTCTATGGGAGATGTGGGACTTAGCTTATGTGCTAAGGTCACGGAGGAGATGGAGAGGGGAGGAGGGCTAATTAATGTAAGGCTATAATTCAAGCTACTTCCACCCTGAACAGTATGAGGTTATGTTTGCTTTCTATCCCTGTCCCTGCTTGCAACAGCAAGGGTTGGTGATGTCTGGCTTGCAGCAGCCTCTGTTTAGGGTCTGGGTTTTAGAATATCTATCTATAAGTATAGTCACATGAGAGTTGTGGTCTGCATAATTCATCTTCGTTGTCAGCTAGACTGGATCTAGAATGAACTAAGAGGCAAGCCACTTGACACACTTATGAGGGGGTTTCTTGGTCAAGTTACTGAAGTGGAGGACCTAATTACCCTATGTCAGTGACACCTTTGGGTGGCAGTCTGACTCAAAAGAGGTGGAAGAAAGAAACTTTGCTTTTGCCTGTTTGCCTCCACTCTTGATGGCATATTCATCATACTCTATTGCTGCTACTCTTGTGACTGCATTCCTTCATTGGTATCAGTGATGTGGGATTCCCCTCTGTATGCCATGAGTACGCTTAATTACCATTGGTTAATAAAGAAGCTGCTTTGGCCTATGATAGGGCAGAATATAGGTAGGCAGGAAAACTAAACAGAATGTAGGAAAAAAGAAGGCAGAGTCAGGCAGATGCCATGTAGCTGCTGAAGGAGATAGATGCCAGAACATTACCAGTAAGCCACAGCCTCATGGCAATACACTAATTAATAGAAATTGGTTAATTTAAGGTATAAGAACTAGATAAGAATATGCCTAAACCATTGGCCAAACAGTGTTGTAATTAATATAGTTTCTGTGTGATTATTCAGGTCTAGGCAGCTAGGAAATGCAAGCACAGTCTCCATTTACATATAAGATTCAGCATCTTTGGGATTCCAATGTGAATTAAAGGCCAGTGGCTCTCTAGGCATGGTCTAGGGCATCAGTATTAGATTGGGACAACTGAGATGCCCAGCTTCCTAGACTGAACAGTTACTACATGCTAAGCTTCTTCAGTGCACAAAAGCCATGCTGGATGACCCAGATCATGTAATCCAATCTGATTGATACCTTTTTTAAAATATATATTTAACATTGGTTCTGTTCTTCTAGCATGTTCTGAGTAATACAAGGCCATAATGTCTATTTGGGAAGACAGGACACAGTTCAGTTCCTAACACTGTCATAAGAGTCTTGCACGAAAAGCAAGCAGCTAAATATGTGAGTGTATTTAAGAGGTGAGATTTTGATATAAGAAAAGAATAAAATAAAACAGAATACTTAAAATTCTGTAGCATTGAAATAAAATTGGGAATGCTAGTCTTGACTTACGATTTTTCTTTCTATAATGAAAATGTTCTTGCTCTTGAAAAGTCCCAGAGGCACTGGCACGCCAGTAGTGGTTTGTGCGCCTAGTGCTCTAGGACCCAGTACTTGCTATATCGGAAGGCAGGGTTGGAATTTGTAGACTAGTGGATGGAAGTGATGGCACAGTCAAACCACTGAACTAGACTGCTTTATGGGTGGAAAGAAAGGCTTATTGGAAATATAACATTGATGCGTGGCTGCCTCTCGGGTGGTAGAGAGGATAGTCAGAGGAAGCTGGGGGAGTTCAAAGCTTCCGTGGCTACCTTTTGGGAGGCAGAGAAGACAACAAGAAAGCTTTGCCAGTTATAAAGGAAACTGGCTGGGATGGGAGGGAAACCAGTAAACTGGAACAGCCTGGACTGGAAGCTTTGAGGTAGGGGTGGGGGGGGGTGGTCTGAGGGCCAGAAGAGCCTGGGGACTTTGATGTATGGTATAGATACTTGTTCATAAGGAGCCTGGAGGTTAGCACGGGGCTTTGATATGTGTTACAGGCCTGTGCTAACAGGGAACTAGATGCCCCATTTAGCTGTAGGGGGAGATAAGAAAGGGTGGTTGTGCCTGGTTTCTGAGGTCTCTGAGAAGTGCTGGGTGTCACCAGCAGTCTTTCTGTTGACCCTGTCAAGAGTCCAGCCTGAGCTGAGCCCAGATTGCCATTTTGGGACATTGTCAGTGGCAATGACATTTTGGGGGTTTGGGGTTTGGAACCTAACAGTGGAGATATGTCAAAAGGATGTAAAAGCCAGTTTGAAGAACTATTGACTACATCTGGGAACAACAAAAATAACTGCACTGCACTAAATCACATCGAATAGATAAAAGGTATGGGGGGGGGACTAAGGAAATAATTTAGATGGTAGCATGTTTGATGTCCCACCATGAGACCCTGAGTTCAGATACATAGGACCCCCATCCCCCCAAACCCCTAAACGCAGGACCCTGAGGGCTTGCTGGCTGTAGACAGTGTAGTTGAACTGGTTCCAGGAGAGACTTCATCTCAAGGAATAAGGTAGAGTGTGACAGACGAGAATACCTGACATTCACCTTGGTCTTTACACACCCATGCATGAACACTTGCATCTGAACACATATGCACACATGCTCACTTGCACACACACACACACACACACACGAGAGAGAGAGAGAGAGAGACAGAGACAGAGACAGAGTCAGCCTAATGGGATACGTTATTCTTTCTTTTTTGGAAGTTGATGTCATTTCAGGATGTGGTGAGCGTCCTCCCTCAGGCTATGACAGAGAGGCTGAAGGAAGGCCAGGCAGCAGTGTGAGGTGGCCTTCATTACCTGCTGCTAACCTCTAAAGCTACCACCATTCATTTCAGATACCATCTTGTATCTAGATATCACAGTGAACTGTGGAATATTGGGCCAAGCTAGGTTCTTGGGCTTTTGCTCTCGGTCCATCTGCATATTTGGCTTGACTACTGTGCCTGGTGGCTTTTCAAAGAGATGGCTTCTGTCCAGCAGTATTGGAACTATATGAGGACATCTCCGGCCCCAGCCCTCCACGGAGCAGGGGCTGTGCTGTGCGACAGAGACTTTTAAAGTTCAATTTGCATAATTGAAATGACCTGAGCTTCTGGCATCTCCTAAGCTCTGGCTGTTGTGTGACATGTAGACTTGCTACCCTGGACTGCTGTGTTTTCTGTTTGAGTATGCACATTTTGTGAAAGAAAATACAATTTAGGTGTGTGTGTTTATGAATGTGGGGTGCACATGCCACAGTCAGGACAATCTCGGGAGTTGGTCTTCACCTCTCAGCTTACTGGAGACAGGGTGTGTTGATGTTTGCCACACTGCACACCAGGCTAGCGCGTCTCTGAGACTCCAGGGATTCTCCACCCTCCACCTCCTACCTTCATATTAGACCACTGGATCACAGAGCCTGCTACTGTTTAGCTTTATGTGTGTTCTGGGGATCTGAGCTCAGATCCCACATTTGCAGAGCAACCGTGTTGCCCACTGGCCACTTTCCCAGCCACCCCCTACCGAGGTTTTAATGTTTGTTTGTAAAATTGGTTGCATTTTCTTTTTGATTCCTTCTCCTTTTATTTAAAAAATTGATGTATTTTAGTTAAATGCTTTCCCCTCGTCCAGCTCCTCCCAGATCCTACACACCCAACTTTATGTACTTTCTCTCTTTTAAAACAATACCTAAACTCAAGCCAACTTATTGCCCCCACCCCCAAAATAAATCACACACACACACACAATAAGTGTGGAGTCTGATTTGCACTGGTCAACAGCTCCACAGCATAGAGTCTGCTTTGGCATGTGGTTGATCTCGTCAGTGTTGCTCTGTTGAAGAAAATTGATTTTCCCTCTCCCAGAAGCCATCTGCTGCAAAGAGATTCTTGGCCAGGAGTGGATGGGACTTTGTGCCCACTTCCCCTATCTTGTGCTGGGACTTAGTCTGGCTGGAGCCTGCACAGGTCTTAGACACGACGTCCCAGTCTTGGTGAGCTCATATGTACACTGGTCCTGTTGTGTCTTGAAAACATTGTCTCCTTGATGTTATCCATAACCTTTGGCTCTTCCAATCCCGATGCCTTCTCTTCAGCACAGATCCCTGGAACCTGAAGGAAAGGGTTTGATAAAGACGTCCTACTTAGCACTGAGTGCTCCAAGTCTCTCACTCTCTGCGCATTGTCTGTTTGTGGGTCTTTGTTAATTGCGGTCTACCCTGATCTACGAATACAGCAGTATATCTTTAGGACTTGTTTATTGCTGTGGTCCTCCAGAGCAGCGGTTCTCAACCTTCCTAATGCTGCGACCCTCATGTTGTGGTGACCCCCCAACCATAAAATTATTTTGTTCCTACATCATAACTGTAATTTTGTCACTGTTATGAATCAGAATGTAAATATCTGATATGCAGGATATCTGATATGCCATCCTTTAGGGGTTGTTACCTACAGGTTGAGAAGTACTGCTTATCAGAAAAATAATAGGTTTCACCCAATGGCCCATGACCTATCTAGTCTCAGGTTCTTGGCCACTCTAGTAATGTTAGGTGTTGGTTCCATCCCATGAAGTGGGCCTTAAATTCAATCATAAAGTGACTGGCTACTCCCATAGCATTCAGGCAAGTGTTTTTCAGGAAGTTCACGATTACAGCTCACAGGGTCTCAGCTGGATGAGACTGATGATTGCTTTTCTTCTCTAGTAGGGTGTATAGATAGTACTTTCCAGGCCTAGTCAGTAGGGGTGAGGCGTCTAGTTGAGTATCAACTCCATCTCTCCACATTGATGGTTTATGTATGTGGGGTTTTCAGCAAGAGGGGTTTACTGTGAGGCCGTGTGGAGTAACCAACACCATTGCCAATAGCTCATGCATTTTGTGAAGGGGAATGGGGTCTATAGGCCAAAGTTCAATGACATGTAGCTGTTCCTGGTACTGGATGATTTATTTGGCAGCATATGATGTATATTTGGGGTACTGTCTCCTGTGTTATATAATAGTTCAATTTAATTCCGTGTGTGTACATCTTAGGATGTTTCTAAAGTAGTAGATCTCCATATAGTCTTTTTCAAAAGGTCTTTAGCATTAGTTGTCTGCCTCCACATTTCCTCCTCTACTCTCGCCTCCCATGACCCTCCTCATTTAATTCTCCTGTTTGAATTTCCCCTTTATCTTTTCATAACACTATGCTCTATTTCCCCTTCCTTCCCATCCTCCTGCCTAGTCCCTTATGAGCTACCCAACCTCTAAGGATACCAAATGAACCACACATATCTAAAGCTTAAGGCTAACATCCACATGTAAGAGAAAACACATAGTATTTATCTTTCTAAATCTTGGTTGTTTCTCTCAGGATGATTTTTTTCTAATTCCTTTCATTTACCTACAATTTTCATAATTTCATTTTTTAACAGCTGAATAATATCTCATTACATAAATGTACCACATTTTTGTTATTCATTCAACAGTCAGGGCTATTTCCAATTTGTGGGTGGTATGAGTGGAGCATTGATGAACATGGGTGGGCAAGTGTCTCTCTAGTAGGATGTAATGTCCTTTGAGCAATGTTCAAGAGTGGCATCTTAGCTGCTTTCTATTGTGATGACAAAACCATTATTACGTATAGAAGGAAGGGTTTATTTTGGGCTTACAGTTGCAGAGGAATACGAGTTCATCACGGTCAGGGCAGGGAGTGTGAGAGTGGGCGGGCACGCACAACTATGAAGCTGCATTGGAGCGCTCATACCTCAGTCACAAACAGACGACAGAGAACACTAACTCAAAATGGAACGAGCCTTTTGAAACTCAAAGGCCACCCCCAGTGGCCACTTCTTCCAACTAGACCACAGCTCCTAGTCCTATCTGCCACCAACTGGAGAACCCTGTATTCAAATGCCTGAGACTTATAGGGGGCATCTTATTCAAACCATCACAGGTGGTACAGCTGGACCTTGAGGTAGCTCTATTTTCAGCTTTTTGAAGAGCCTTCACACTGATGTCCATAGGGACTGTACAAGCTTGCACTCCCACCAGCAATGAATTCCCTTCTCTCCACATCCTCACCAGCATCATCAGGAATTTTGTATCTATGCTCATGAGACATATTAGTCTATAATTTTATTATTTTTGTTGAATCTTTGTGTGGTTTTACTATCATGGTCATGGTCACTTCACAAAAAAGAATTTGGGAGTGTTCCTTTAGTTTCTATTTTGTAGAGTAATTTAAGTTGTATTGGCATTGGTTCTACTTCAGAGGTCTGGTAGAATTCTGCGCCGAGTCCATCTGGTCCTAGGCTTTTGTAGTTGGGTGACTTTTAGATTGCTGCTTCTATGTCACCAGCAGTTATGTGCCTTCTCAATTGCTGAATTTCATCTTGATTTGACTTTGATAAGCTGTATATATTGAGAAAGTCATCCATTTATTTTAGCTTTCCAAATTTAGTGGAATATAGATTTTTAAAAAATTGTTTTATTGGTGTGCGTCTATTAGAAGATTTATTTCTCAAGGCATAAATGTAAATCATTTCCACAAAACTCTTTGAAATATAGTCCCCGGCTATTCTAAAATGTGTATTTTCAGATGATACATATTTTACAGCTGATACAATACATAAATTATGTTCTTATGACCTCTGAATTTTCTCAGTGCATTTTTTTAATCTCCACATTTATAAAATTGGATCCTTTCTTTTGGTTAATATGGCTAAAGGTTTGTCAATCTTGTTGATTTTTTTCCCCAAAGAGCCAACTCTTCATTTTGTTGATTCTTCATGCTGTATTTTGTTGTTTATATTTTATTAATTTCAGCCCTTAGTTTCCCCCCATCTGGTGTTTCTTAAATGTACAATATGCACACAATCTGTATAAGTCAGGGTTCTCTAGTTCATCTACTCTTTGTGGCTGTTGATTCTCTTGTTCTTCTGAAGCTTTCAAGTGTACCATTAGATCAATAACATGAGATCTTCCTAGTTTTTGATGTAGACACTTAATGTAATGAAATCCCCTCTTTGAATTGCCTTCATTGTGTCCCATACATTTTGATATGGTGTGTTTTCATTTGCATTAATTCTAAAATGTTTTTAATTTTCTTTTTGATTGCTGCCTTGATCCGATTTTCATTCTATAGTGAGCTGCTTGGTTTCTGTGTTTTCTGACATTTCTATTATTGTTGTTATTCAGCTTTAATCCATGGTGACCAGAGAGAATGCAGGATGTTATTTCAATTTCCTTATATTTGTTAAAGATTTTCTTTGTGTCCTGCTGTGTGATCAGTTTTGTAGAAAGTTTTGTGGGCTGCTGAAGAGAAAATTTATTCTCCAGTGTTTGAGTGGAATTCTTTGTAAATGTATTAGATTCATATGATTTATGACATTATTTATTTAACTCCATATTTTCTCTGTTTGTTTTTATCTGGAAGGCCTGCCTATTGGTGAGAGTGGGTTATTGAAGTCACCACTATCACTGTAAGAGGGCCATTATGTGATTTTAACTATAGTAGTGTTTCTTTTATGGAATTGGCACCCCATCATTTGGTGAATAAAAGCTCAGAATTGGAACGGTCTTCAATGGATAATTTTCCTTTAATGGGAATATGTTGTCCCTCTATATCTCTCCTGATTAGTTTTGATTTGAAGCCTGTTTTGTCAGATACTAAAATGACTATGCTTGCTTGGTTCTTGGTTCTCTTTGCTTGGAATACCCTTTTCCACATTTAAGCCCTAAGGTCCTTGATTGGGAGGTGTTTTTTCCTGTTTTCTAATTCAGTCTTTTAGTCTGGGTCTTTATTGGCAGATTTGAAACAGTAATATTAAGAATGATTTTTAGTCAGTGTTTATTAATTCCTGTTACTTTGTTGTGCTGGTATTCCCTCCTCCCGTTTTAAATAAATGTTCTGGGTTTATTTATTCTTTGTGTCCTCTTGAGTATAATTAAGCATCTCTTTAGGTTGAACTTTTCCTTCTAGTGTCCTCTGTAGAGCTAGATTTATGGACATAAATTGTTTAAATTTGTTTTTATCATGAAATGTTTTTCTTTCTCTTTCAATTATGATTGATGGTTTCACTCAGTGTAGTAATCTGGTACAGTTTTTCAGAGCTTGTAGAATATCTGTGTCCAGGACCTACTGGCTTTCAGCATCTCCATCCAAGAATCAAGGTGTTACCCTTATGGGATTGCTTTTATATGTGACTTGGTGTTTTTCCCTTGCAGATTGTAATAGTCTTTCTTGGTTCTGAACATTTAGTGTTTTAATTATTATGTGTCATAGGGAGTTTCTTTTCTGGCCCTGTCTATTTGGTTTTCTGTATGCCTCTTGCACCTTTATAGATATCTCTTTCTTTAGATGGGAAATTTTCTTTTCTTTTTTTTGGAGGGGGGATTTTCTTAATTAAAAAAATTATTCTTTGCATGTTTAGCCCAGGTTCCTTCTCTTTTCTCTATACCTATTATTTGTAGGTGTAATATTTTCATGGTGTCCAGATTTCCTGGATGTTTTGTGCCTGGGCTATTTTAGATTCAACATTTTCTTTTCTTTTCCTATTTTAAAAAAGAAAATAAGCTATCTCTTTTCATTTTACATACCAATCCCATTTCCCACTCCTTCCCCTCCTCCCATCCCCTCCACCTCCCCTCTACCCCACCCCCATCCACTCCTCACAGAAGGTAAAACACATTGCTTTGAAGAAGAACCAAGGCCCTCCCTACTATATCTAGGCTGAGCAAGGTATCCATCCAAAGAGAATGGGTTTCAAAAAGCCAGTACAAGCAATAGGGATAAATCCTGGTGCCATAGCCAGTGGACCCAATGTCTGCCCCAGCCATACAACTGTCACTTATATTCAGAGGGCCTGGTTTGGTCCTATACTAGTTCTTTCCCTGTCCAGCTGGAGTTGGTGAGCTCTCATGTAAACTGTTTCAGTGGGTGTCCCCATCATGGTCTTGACCTCTTTGCTCATATTCTCACTCCTCCCACTCTTCAACTGGACTTTAGGAGCTCAGCCCAGTGCTCTGCTGAAGGTCTCTGCCTCTGTTTCTATCAGTTGTTGGATGAAGGTTCTATGGTAACATTTAAGACAGTCATCAATCTGACTACAGGGTAAGGCCAGTTCAGGTAACCTCTCCGCTATTGCTTAGGGTCTTAGCTGGGCTCACCCTTGTGGAATTTCTCTAGTGCCAGGTTTCTTGCTAGCCCCATAATGTCTCCTTCAATCAAAATATCCCTTTCCTTGCTCTCAGTCTCTGTCCTTCCTCCATCTCGACTATCCCATTCCCTTAAGTTCTCCTCCCACCTCCCCTTCTCCCTTCCTCCTCCCCTTTCACCCTCCCTTCCTTCCCCCACCTTCATGCTCCTAATTTTGTCAGGAGTTCTTGTCTATTTCCCCTTCCCAGGGGGATCTATATATTAACATTTTCTTTGATTCCATTTCTTCTGCCTTTTCTTCAAGACCTGAGATGCTTTCCTTTGTTCAGTCTGTTGGTGAAACTTTCCTCTGAGCTTTTTGTTTGACTTCCTGAGTTTTTCATTTTGAGTTTTTAGTTTTGATTTATAAAAAAGTAAGTTTTTTTTATAAAGAAAATAGAAGAATATTTTATAAAGAAATAGAAGAAAATAGAAAATATTTTAAAAGAAAATAGAAAATCCTATTTTCATATTTTGACTTGTTCTCATTCTTTTTTATTTCTTTTTCTTTGATTTTTGAGACAGGGTTTCTCTATGTATCTCTCGTTGCCTTGGAACTTACTCAGTAGGCCAGGCTGGCATCAAACTCAGAAATCCACCTGCCTCTGCCTCATGAATGCTGGGATTACAGGTGTGCCCCACCATGCCTGGCCTGTTCTCATTATGTCATTCAAGTGTTTGTTTGTGCTTTCACTTGTCCATTAGGAATTTATTCATATCTTCTTTAATGCCCTTGAACATATTAACAATTGCTATTTTAAAGTCTTTGTCTTGTGCTTAAGCAAATTGCATTACTTGGGGAATTTTACAGTGGGGTTTGCTGGTTTCCGAAGGAGGCATATTTTGTTGGTTGTTCATGTTTATATTTTTGTAATGGCATCCAGGCATCTGGAATGATGACATTTTTGGTATTTCTTGGCATGGCATGGATAACTGTTCTTGACTTTGTTGGGTGGGTGTTCAGGTCTTTGCTGTTGTCACAATCTATCAGGTCATGGGGCAGCTGGTTGATGCTTAGTTTTCAGTCTTGGGGACACTCTGCGTTTCAGTGTCATACTCTGACTAGTCCCAGGTCAGTGCTCTAAGTAGGGTGGCCAAAATTCTGGTTGGAAATCTTGGTTGAGATTCTAAGCAGTCCCAGATCAGCATGTTGGGAGAGGTGGGTGGTGGCGACCAGGCTTGGGAGAGGACTGACTCTGGGGTGTCTCTAAGAGGGCTTTGGGTCAGATTCTAGATAGTCCTGGTACCAGGGCCCAGTAGTTGGTGGGCAGCTGGAAATGGGAAGGAAGAGGTAGGAAAACTGGCTTTCCAAACCCTTATCTGAAGATTTGGTTGGAATCCTGGATTCAGACTCTAAGAACTCCCAGGTCAGCATAGGGGGAGGGGTGGGTGGTAGCAAGCAGGAGGGAGTGAGACAAGTTTTCTGCCTAGTTCTCTCATGGCCCTTTAAGAGGTAATACCTAAAGATTAAACCAGGCATTTCTTCTGGTGGGATCTACTGACCAGTGCGGCAAGATGGTAGATAGGAATGAAGATATGAAAGAAGCCTGTTGGCAGAGGAAGATGGAAACCTTTCCCCATTAGGATGACCTGCAACAAGTGAAGCATGCCCTGGGATGCCCTGGGGAGGGTAGGTTCTGTGGAAATGACCCCAAGGGCTTGCCACACTTGCATTAGAACTTCTATTCATTCTTGACTCTCTGGCTTAATTCTATGCTTGAGAGTGTTCTCTTTCTTAATAAACTTCATCTATTTTGGTCATTATTCATGTGTCCCTGGTTTACCTCATTGTTCTAGAACACAAGAACTTAAAAATCTCAGTGTGTGACTTCTGGGCCAAAATTACTCTTATAACATCAGGGATCCACATTCTTCTTGAAGTAGTTACAGCTGTCGTATTTATGGTTTTGAGTGTTGTGTTCTCAGCTATGTCCTAAGTACATAGTATTCTTTAGGACATTTCTTGAGCCAAGCTGTACATGTCAATGTCCCCAGAAGGAGTTACCAGACTAGCTTCGCAGTTTGTGCTTTGTCTTTGTCACTTAGCATGTCAGCTATCCGTGCTCCCTCAGTTCTTGTGATGTTCAAAACCCATGTAGTATGTGTACTGGCTGTTGTGTGGCACCATTGCTGGGGAGATAAACAAATGACTTATCCAGATACAGAATAGATGACACACCAGGTAAGGATGCTGCCCAAGTCTAGCTTGGTGAACCCCTAAGTTTATTGGAGTTACTTACAGGAATATGGGTTACTTACAGGAGCAGTTTGAAATGACTTGAGGATGCTTGCATCATTAAAAGCCCACCACAGCATGGTCAGCAGCTCATAAAACCTGGATTTCTGTAGCACTTTGCACAACCTACAGCTCAATACGCTGCAGGATTTTCCCACCCTGCACAGTTTGAGTATGTCTCCTACCAGCCTTCACTGCTTTCATAAACTTGTGCCTGGAGAGGCTTGGTATATCTGATCAGTTTCAGGGACTTCCTGGAGTTTTTGAGGTGTTTACTTCCTGAGTCTTAACAAGTCCCCCCTCCCATCTTTAGCACTTACTGAGTCTTAGTGAGCTTTCCTGACAGATGGAAAGTTTCACTTCCCTTTAGGACATCTTGAGTCTTAAAATCTTCCCTTCAAGATGAAATGCATCAACTCAATGGGAATTTAAATACAGCACTGGAGTCCTCACTAATACTTTCTTTTTTCCTCTGTATTTATAGCTCTTAAAATTCTACAGAATTGGGTGGTGTGGAGACATCATCATTGCATAGAAAAAGACAAGTTAACAGATATTTACAGATGGCTTGTTTTTTTTTAATCCATATTCTTTTATTTTTTTTCCATTCAAAAAAATTTTTACATTTCCTCCCCTTCTCCCAGTCCCCTCCTGCTCCCCCCACCCCTCCTCCCTCCCCCTGCTTCCTTAAAAGAGGGCATGGTGCCCTGCCCTGTGGGAAGTCCAAGGCCCTCCCCCCTCCATCCTGGCCTAGGAAGGTGTGCATTTTGGGAACCTAGTCTATTTACCTTGTTTTTCATAGACTTTGTTCTAAGATCTTAGACTATATTGACGATCTGAAACTGGTGAAGTCATTATCCCAAGTAGCCACTCTCTTGGCATGAATAAGTAAACAAATGATGTTCCGTGAAATTTTATATGATATAATGTTGAAAATATATGAAAAGGAGGTCATTAGGCTGTGGACATTGGCAAGGCTGCTGGTTTCAGCTGTTTCAGAGGAGGAGACTTAAACTGAAGTGAGGTTCAGGGTAACAGTGCTACAAAGAATTCTAGGCAGAGTGTGTAACACATAGAGCATCTAGACTGGAGAGCCAGTGTGCGTGACACATAGAGCATCTAGACTGGAGAGCCGGTGTGTTTGACAATGGAAAGCTATTCAAGAGGACAAAAAGAGTTCCCTGAGATGAGATGGGGAAGTGGACAGGGGTCAATTGTGCTGGTCAAGTTGCAAAAGAAAACGTAACCCACACAATTGGCTGGCTCCTTATTAACTTGACATATAAATACATCACTATTAGTTCATAACCTTTCTTTTCTTGTTTATCCTAAGATCTCATTTTACTATAATAATATGAAACATAGTATAACTTTAAAAATCTCACAGTCTTAAAGACATATTTTTTAAAAAAAACTTTAAAAGTTCAAAGTTTTTTTAAAAAAATATCCAACAATTCCTCAAATGTTCAAAATCTCTGACCTGTAGACACCTATAAAATAAGGAACAGGCTATGTACATCTTATTCTGAGAAGGAAGAAGTAAGGCGGCTACAACTAGATCACAGCAAAAGTGAAACCCGAGAGTGTAAATATCTCAGTGCTGATATCTGGAAGTCACTCAAGATCTTCTGGTCCTCAAAGGGCTTGGGCATACCTGACTCTCGAGCTTTTCTATGTGCAGCAAAATTAGCTTGTCTCATAGGCTCAGGGCAGCTTCACTCCATATGTGCTGTCCTTGGTGGTTGCTCTGTGTTCCCAGTATCTACAATAGTGCTGGGGTATCTACTGGAATTGAGGCTGCTCTTTCTCCAGTGGCTTTCTGGACTCTCTTCAGGAACTCTGAACCCATCACATGGTGCTAAACCTCAGTGTTTCTTCACAATCCCTTTAATCCCGAGGTCTTCACCACAACTGAAACCTCCTCTTCCTTAATGGTCTCTCCTGGCCTCTCACGGCACAAAGGCTCAGATGGTTTCCATGACACCTTCCCATCTGCAATACTCATTTTCATGCCACTAAATGAGTATCATGTGGGAGACTCTTTTACATTGCCAAGTTCAACTTCCAGCTTGGGATGCAGTTTTGTTCAGCTCTGTGTGCTGACCCTGAGGAAGTACTTCGAAGGTTTTACCTCTTTGATACTGATCTCTTTTTATCCATTATTGTATTTTCAGCTCCAGCTAACCAGAGTCCATTGTCCCAATAAGACAAAGGCTTCACTTCTACGGATTCATAATTCAAAGCCTAATGTCAATAACCCTAATAGAGTCTTTGCTTCCCTCTGAAACTCCCCACGCCAGGCCTCCATTGTCTACACGCATCTCAATTTTCCTATCTCCCAAACTCCCTCAAGAATTCATTAAGCTCTAAGCACTCAAACTCTTTTCTATCCCAAAGTTCCCAAATCCTTCCACAACCATTCTCCAAAGCAACATAATCAGATCCATCACAGCAAGAGCCCATTCTCTGGCATCAATTTCTGTCTTAATTTGCTTCCTGTTGCTGTGATTAAACATCGACCAGAACCAACTTGGGGAGGAAAGGGTTTATTTGGCTTGCAGATCACAGCCCATCATTGACGAAAACCAAGGCAGGAACCTGGAAGTGGAAACGGAAGTAGAGACCATGCGAGGGATGCTACTTAATGCTATATTTTCCATGACTTGCTCAGCTTGCTCTTTTCATACAAGCCATGGACCACCTGCCCTGGGGTAACACCACCCATAGCATGCCTGGACCCCACACATCAACCCTGGATCAAGAAAATGCCACATACTCTCAACTACCGGACAATCTGATGGAAGCATTTTCTCAATTGAGTTTCCCTCTTTCCAGATGACTCTAGTTTTCATCAAGTTGGCCAAAGCAAAACAGAAAGCTAACCGGCATCGTGTTAAAGAGTGAGATATAAGCACTTTTAGGAACAAATATAAAGAAAAATGGGGTCTGGGTGAAGCCATGCGTTTAGACTGACAGGGAGCAGTGTGAAGCAGATTTGTGCAGTAAATGGAATCAGAATGCCAAAGCACACCACAGCCTACAACAGAACCTGACGGGAGGCAGAAGATCAAGGAGTTCAAAAGCAGAAAAAAAGAAAATTAAGCATATTTTGGACACATTGTGATCAAGTAATAATGTAAACTCAGATAAGGTTGACAGTAAGTGATAACAGTGTCTTCCCCCACCCCAGGAACTTAGAAACTTATAACTGTGTTGTGCAAAATGCTAGACTATAGTGATATGGAGGATCAAGACACGTATTTAGAGGACAGGAAAGCAGGAAAGTGTGTGCTTTTATTTTCCCCAAGAAAGAGAATTACTATAAATAATTAACATTGTAAATCACCAGAATTATTGTAGTATTCATAAGGAAAATATAAACTAAGCATACGTGTCAAAATTACAGTTCAACTTAATGATGAATAAATTTGCTGACAAAACAATGTGTCAGGGTTAAACAAACTAAAGCTTCCATTGCAATGTTTGTTATCTGTAAACTTAAAATGCCAGAGAACATTAATGATATGATACACAAAGAGAGGTACAATGCTAAGCGCAAGTGACCATGCCTGCGTCACAAGGCTGCTAAGTGTCTGAAGTAAGCCCCGAGACTGCGAAATACAACCCTTAACTCATGCTTTTAGCTATTATGTAATGTTTCCTTAAATTTTGACATGGGAGACAGAAGATCTTCTAAATTACATACTGTTTCCTCTGCTTAAGACGTCAGGGGTGTTAATTAATTTAACAAGTACTTCTTGAGGGTTTCCGTGCAACAGATAATATACTAGATACTAGAACTCCAGCGGTGAAAATAGAACCCCCTAGTTCTATGTCACTTTGATTCTACTGTGTTTGTAGAAGAAGCCAAGAATGAAAAAGAAACAAATTGATATATAACATATTGAGGAATGCTAATTGAAATGAAGTACAAGAAAGCATGGAGAAGGGCATAGCATCAGCAGAAGGCTGGGTGCCTGGGAATCTGAGACAATTTACTTGTGCCAGCAAACAAGCTATGGACTACTGTGTGGCATGGGACCTTCCCTCTACTGAAGCCTATAAGACAGGAGTCCCACTTTGTCCTGTGGTCCTGAATTCTCTTCAAAGTCCCCATTGTATTGTCTCTCTATTTATTATATTAATAACTCTTTAAAAACATCTCTATGAGAAGGACAATCTGATTCTGTGTTCTGGAACACACTCTAGGCAGAGGGAGAAGCTAGTGCTAAGTTCTATATAGGCAGCTCTGTATTGACGGATGGTGCTGGGACAGATTCCTGGAAGCAAGGGCAGAGTGTGAGACAGGAACCAAGAGGCAGCAGAATAACACATTTTTAAATGATCCGTGTTAGCAGATGAAATAACTGAATCCAGTTCCCAGAAGGAAAGTTTTGATTTGGTGATGCTTGTCTCATTGGAACGGAATGTACTGGCATCACCCTGATGGATGTGCGAGCACCCAGCCAACCGACTAATGTTGAAAGCCTAGACTCCATGTTCCTCCAGGCACAGGATTTATGGCTGCGGGATCTATGGAAACCAGAGGTGAAGGCTGCTGAGGCTACTCTGCGGCCATGAGCCATAGTGATGTTGGTTTTCTCGCGCGGTTATGATAACAATCCTGAGCAGATGGGTTATGAAAAAACAAGTTCATTCCCCATGGTTCTTGAGGTTGGGAATTCTAAGACCGAGATCCTTGAAAATTCTGTGTCTAGTGTGGACTTTGCCTAGAAAACCACAGGAAATGCTGAAGATGTAGTTTAATTGCTCAGAGTTCTTTCACAGTGTACACAAGACCCTAGTACCATATAAACCTGGTGTGGTGGCTAAATTCTCTACCCAGGATGCATCCTCACCTATAAGAATGCAGTGTGAGAATCCAGCTGCTGCTCTGGGCACAACACCTGCAGCAGCCCTTTCTTCTGAAGCTACTGTAGGCATCTCTAATCTTGGCAGGAGCAGTCTCTGCAGGCGAGCCATGTTCTGACCATAGACATCCTGGGGGAAAGAGCTACAGAAGACACTGTCACATTGTCAACAATCACACTTGGACCCACAAGGAAGGGTTTGCCATCCCTCCTAGCCTCATCTGGGGAAGGTTTTACCATTCCCATGGGACTGAGGTTTTGGAGTCCTTGGCTTGGTCACAACAACGTCAACAATACACATTGACTCAGGACTTGACCTGCTTTCTGCAGAGTGCCTCTTTCCTGGAACCATACTGAGTATGTGACCAAAGCGGTAAAGGCCCTCAACACTTGTAATGGAACCCACATCCCCCCCAGCCCTTCCTCCACCTACTAAGCCTTAATTAACTTCAAGGCAGTGTGTTTCAGGGAGCCTCACTCCTGGGAATCCCTTCTGCAGTATAGGAGCTCTGCCTTCCTGCTCTCTCCTGAGTGAGTAAAATAATAAGACACTTATGTCTAAAACTCATCCTCTGTGAATTTCATTCTTTGAATTCATGAAACAAGAACCTGAGGCCTCTTGGCTTTCAGGGGCTTTGATGACTGTTGAGCTCTCAGGACCCCAACCTCTCAACCTAAACACAACAGAGCTAAGAAAGGCTCTGTCGCAGACACCCCATAGCCCTCTATCACAATTATAAGGCTATTAACCAAAATCACGAGGGCTCTACCCTATGACCTAATCACATTCCAAGATCCCAAATATAAGTACCTTTGGGGTTAGAGCCTCTGCACATGACTTCTGATGGGACAGAGGACCTTCAGTCTACAGCAAGGACACGTTCTCCAGGCACCCTTTCCTCATGTACGGGAAGGACAAACAGAGAGAGCAAACAGCAGACAAGACTTGAAGACACAGATGGGTTCCAGTGTCTTTTACTCCCAGAGAAAGAGATGTGCTCAGAGCATGAGGTCCAGAGTGGGATGTCTGTTAGTGATCAGGCTGCTCAGTGTGTGGGCTGCCTGCTGAGGGTACAAGTCTGAAAAACTTTTGGGATCACCCAACATGACTAGTCTAGTCAGCACTTGAGGACTGGGTTAGTGAGGCTTTGTGGCCATTCTCTTCTGCAGAGTTGTCTATGCCCCTGGCCCTCTATGCTCAGAGCTTTAGATGCAAGCATGTTTCCAACTAGGTTCCATCCTTCTTGCTAATCTAATCTTCTCTGTATCATCGAGAGATGGCTCAGTGGTTAAGAGCACTGCCTGCTCTTCCAAAGGTCCTGAGTTCAAGTCCCAGCAATCACATGGTGGCTCACAACCATCTGTAATGAGATCTGGTGCCCTCTTGAGGAAGAGACATGGTAAGTCGTCCTCATCAGCATAGACCATGAAACCCAATATGGACAAGTTCAACAGAACCGCCATATGCGGGCTGCCCATGCATGTCAGCATTGCCAGGGCATAAATTTCATTCATTTTTCCATTCTTCTGCCCATCATGGCTTGGCCCTAGTATAAAGGTGGAGTTTCCCCTTTGCTCTTCTTCAATAGCCTCCATAGATTCAGTTGCAGTCACAGCGGCTGACAGATATGTCTGTAGATATGTGTTTGACTTTGGCGACAATGGACGGGCAGAAGGTAACTCTTCTGATGTGAGTACTGCAGAAGTAATGGCCTTGGAAGTTCCACCAAAGAGACCCAGAGGGGGAGGAATTAGATCTTCTGGGGTCCTCAAACAGCAGAGAAGACATGTGACCTAGCAGATGGGCACTCATCCCCACCTCCCTCTAAGCAGGCCACTTCACTCAGAATCTACAGCTTGCTGCTGTTACAGACTCAGGACTGAGTCAGGAGGGCACACACCAATATTTCCACATTCTTGTGTGCCAGGACAAAGAATTCTACCAGGCACTCATGGTTATTAACAGAAACAACAGTTCATTAAGAAACAGGAATGTTCTTGCTAAGGCTGGGGGTGGGTTAATGATCTGTGGAAAGGTTAACAACCCCATGGCCAGGAGTCTCGTGACCCCTTCTAGGCCGTTTCCAGCATAGCCACCCTTTCTCACACTCGGAGAGCCTGGGCATTCCTCACGCATGCCCGGTTACAGGGAGCCAGGTGAGGGAGGGTTTTCAGCCTTTTTCTGTCAACTTATTTCTTCTACACTGTTAATCTCGATGACCCACTCCACACCCTCACTCTGCTGCCACAGCCCAAGTGGGGGCAAGGGTGTGTCTGTTAGTGATATCTTGGTAGCTGAGAACCCTTCTTGGAGTTCCTGGTCTCCTTATAAAATAATTTAAGAATGGGCTCAAACAGAAGCTTAATTCTATTGAAATTTAAAACAAAACAAAACTTCTGTAAATATCATCAGCTGCCCAGAGGAGCAGAGTGGAGTACAGAAGATAGAAAGTCATTCCATTGTTGCCAGCATGGAGGTCCACCACATGGATGGGAGAGGGCTTTAGAAAAAGAGATAGGAAGCCCAAAGTATCATAAAAATGTTGCTTAAGCTCTGACCAGCATCCAAAAGACAAAAAAAAAAACCAACTTTCTGAGAAAGAAAAGCTCAGTATCTTGTTAAAGGATTAATTATTCCACCCATCTCCTTTGCTTGACTGATGGTGGACCTGCCTTCCCTCACCCTGTAGGTGTTAGCCCACCTTCCCTTAGGGTTTCTTTTGCAATATGAAAATTGATAATATCCTGCTATTCTGTTTACGGTCCTTTTAAGCAAAATGAGGGGGACTGAACAGCAGAGGGGCAGTTATGAGACCCCCCTACTTCTATACTGCTCCATTTCAGTGCATAAGCAAAATGTGTTATTTTGAGGGAAGAAGGGTGAGAGAAGGGGAGGAGAGGTGTCAGTCACATAACTTCATTATGGTCTATCTCTGTAACTGTTCTATTCAGTACTCTCCATCTCTCTCTTGCTAGTTTACAAGTTAAACTTTGCTTTCTGTTGTGTATGTGAAGAACAGGACTTATAGGTTATGTTGCACCCATATTTCACTTGGGGTCTTGGAAGGCATCCCTTGTGGATAAGAGGAACCACTGTACTCCCTAGTCAGGTGGAAAACCAGGAATGTGCAAAGCAGTGGTCCTGGCAGCTTTGCTCTCTCCTGGAGAGGTGATCAGGCACCCCAGACACTTAGAATCATGGTAGTAGTGGAAGTTGATGTATTAATAAAGTCATTGACTCCTGCTGTGGGAGCTACTTCTGCTCCTTCAGCCAATAGCCTTTAAGATACCAGCCCACTTGGGCATGGTCTCTTTTGCTTTTTATAAGGTGGGGAATTGTGTTGCTATCAGTAGCTCTCTGGTATCCATAGGCTAGCATTGTGGTCTAGAAACTTCCTTGGGAAAGGCGAGAATGGTGCCCATCTCACAGATGCCATGCTCCTGGAATCCAGGCACCTGGGAGTCTGTTTATAGACTGACAGGGCCATCTGCCTCTCTCTGTAGTCACAGGGATCCTAGACTCAACTATGAGGACAGCGATAGCTGGGCTGCAGGTGAATTTAACTTGAGCCACATCTGGTCGGAGGGTCTAAGAGTCACCTGGTCAGGGAACAAACTCAAGGGAGGCTGGATGATGGTCCAGGGAGCAACGGGAAGAAGGCCAGCCCAATTGGGCATGCTTGTGTGAGAATCCTTATTCTCCAGTAAGATCCAAAGCTCCAGTGTACACATTCGTTTTGCAGCCTTGACAGGCCCTGATGACAGGGACCTCAATGAGATAGAGGGGCTGTGATTTCTCCTACAGTTCGAAGCTGGCAGTGGCAACCACCAGTGCCCTCACTGCAGGCCATCCATTTGTCTGTGCCCTAGAGCCTGTCTTCGTTGTTGTGGTCTAAGTTGCCCCTTTTACGCATACACCATGTCTCCAGTTTTGCCTAATAAAAGAGGGGCAAGTAGATTTACTGTGCTGACAAAAGCAAGCAAACAAAAAACAAAGCCATACCCCTTATCTTGAAGGGAATAAAACATAGGTTTCGGTGACCAATGTCTGGAAAACACTGAGTTCATTACCCCAGGTTCCATGTTACAACATGGAAGCATCCCTGTGACTTCTTATAGAAACAAAAACGTCATTATTCAAGGCATTTTAAAAGTACATTGGGTTTATAATACATTTTGGTGGGTGGACCAGAGAGGCAGTTATAGCAAGAAAGGGGGATCTCTCCTACAGGACTCGGATACTATCTGATGGCATTCTTAGCTTTGGGTTGATGGGAGCTGGTGGCCTGTTCAGTTAATAAATTGAAAAGAGAAAGGTTTTATTTGTTAATCATAGGCTGTTGGGTATAACCCAGAGGTGGGCAAGCAGACGGTTGTGGTGGGAGACTGCAGCCAGCTCAGGTTAAGGTATAATTAAACTATGGACCTGCGACATCTCACCTTGTCCACATCCCTATTCTGATCTGTCCGTCAAACCTGGCAGGCAGGCCTTCTTTCCAGGAATTCCCACTTACAATGGCAAGCTCATTTTCCTTTAAGGAAAATACCAGGGTAGCTGTCATCTATGGAAGGGCTAAAGATATTCTAAAGAGACACCTTTACCCATCTATTGGGCTCCCAGACAATTGAAGCAATGGACCCTGAGACATTTCAGTTATACCAGTAATTCTCCAGCTGGAAGAAGGAAAAACCTTGGGCACTGGTGCTGGAGGGAGGGACTTACCTTCTAGCAAGAGATTTCACACAGTTGTGACCCTTGTCAGGACACCTTGCAGAGAGAACTAGTGTCCCGATAATGATGATGGGTGGGACCACACCTTGACCAAAACTGCACAAAATTGCATGCACCTCTTGCCCTCCCACTCATGTCAGCATCCAAAGGATGGATTTTGGGAGGGATGTTGCGGGAGGGATGTTTTATTTGTTCCTGTTCCCAATGTGACCACGTTGACTACATCTTCCTCTGCTTCTCACTATTTCCTGTCTGTCTGTTTGGCCTACAGAGACCAGGTGGCTAACCCTAACTTGCTTGGGCTCCAGAGCCCGGACTCTGACCCTGACATCGCTGGTGACACTGTGACTCATATCCCAGACACAGCTCACATGGCCCCACAATTTCCCCTGAGGACTAATGGAGAGTCTGTGGATGGCAGGGTCAGAGGAAGTGTTGTGCCTGGAAAGCAATTGTTATCCTGTCCCTAGACTCCGTCTTTGGTCTGCCTGACCTCTGGCTTGTAGGTGAACATGAAAACCAGGGATGTGTGATCTCCCCTGGCAACAGGTTCAAGCCCTGATAACTAACTAAAGTGTGAGAGTCTGCATGAATTACTTGGGCTTCCAGGTGAATCTTTAATACATATTTTGGAATATTTGCATATGCATATGAATTATCTTGGGAAGGAGGCATAAATTTAAACATGAAATGTACTTATGCTTCATATACAACTTATGCACACAGCCTGAGTTCGTTTTATATGGCAGTGTTAATAATTTTGCACAGGAAGCAAAGATCTGTGGTACAGCAGTTTCTAATTATGCCATGTTTGCTGTTGAAAATGGTTTGTGTCTTGGAGCCTTCTGCACTTCTGATTTAGGCGTTGGGGAGGCTCTGTCTGCACTGGCAGAGCTACCGCTTCGAGGAGGAGACTTGGTGGGCTGTGTAAGTGGTGACCTCTATCCATCGAGTGTGTCACATTTACATGTTGGCAGAAAGCATCAACTGGGTGGCAAGGTGCTGCTGCCGCTGTCCCTTTATGATAACTGGTCTTGGTTGCCAACTTGGCCACACCTGGAACCAAATAAAACCCAAGCAGTTGGGTACTGACTGTGAGGGGATTTCTTGACTGGATCATTTGAAGTCCGAAGACCCGCCCTAAATCTGGGCTGCATCTTCCAGTGGCAGGACCACATGAAAGGACACAGAAGCAGGAAGCTTTTTGCTTTTGCCTGCTTGCTCTTACTCTCACTGGCAAGGTCATCTATCCTGTTGCTGAGACTCTCCTTCACTGGGACAACCTCCTTCTGGGATTCTGACATACATGGAAGACCAGCAGGCCCCTTGAAGACCTCCTAGACTCTAACACCAGAGTGGGATTGCTGAGACATCCAGTCTCCTGGACTAAGTAACTACTGTTTGTCCTTCCCACCTTGACAGCTATAGTTAGGCCCTCAGACCACAGCCTGTAACCCACTTTAATATTAATAATAATAGTAACAACAACAATAATAAAATAACAGTCTATATTTATTCTATCAGTGCTGTTTCTTTTGAGAACCCTAACTAGTGCATACACAAGCCATCTCAGGGAAGCCATACAGGACACACAGTGTTATCATGCCCACCTCACTAGACCTAGCAGGCTTCAAGCCTTCAGCAGACATCTGTCGTAGAAGTTGATGCGAACCCAGACTATGCCTGGATAATACGGTGGCCTGGTGTGTGACAAAAAGCATTTGCCAAGCACAATTAAGCAGGATGAAGCCTGCAGAAGAGCAGCTAACCTAATCAACGCAGCACTGTTAGTCTGAGGTGCTGCAGAAATTAATTGCTGTTGTGCAAACGCAGAGCTAATTGAAAAATAGGTCTTCTGGATACATTGAAGCAGGCCCTTGAGGACCGGTATTTCCGAAGCTTCCAGCACTCTCTTGCAGGCAGCTTGTCACCATGGGAATCTTTAAGTCACCAGCACTGGCTTTTGATTATGTGTGTGTGTGTGTTTATTTATTTGTGTGAATTTATTTATTACTTTATTTGTGTGTGTGTGTGCTTGTGCATGTGTTTATTTATTGGTGTGAATTTATTTATTTATTACTTTATTTGTGTGTGTATGTGTTCATAAGCATGAGGAGGCCAAAGTTAAAACTGAGGTGTTTTCCTCAGCTGTTATTTTTTGAGACTCAGTTTGTCACTGTCCTGGTTAGCTTTTGCCAACTTGACACATGCTAGAGTCCTTTGGGAAGAGGGAAGCTTAGTTGAGAAAACGCCTCCACTAGACTGGCCTGTGGGCAAGCCTGTGCAGCATTTTCTTGATTCATGATTGATGTGGGAGGGTTCAATTCACTGCAGGCAGTGCTACCCCTGGACTAATGGTCCTTGATGCTATAAGAAAGCAGGCTGAATAAACCAGGAGAAATGTGCCAGCAAGCAGCGCTCCTCCGTGGATTCTGCTTGAGTTTCTCTCTCCAGTTCATGCCCTGACTTCCCTCAGTGATGGAGTGTCAGCTGAGACTTTAAGGCAAAATAAACCCTTTCTTCCTTAGTTTTTTTTTTGTACAACAATAAAAACACAAACCAGTAACAATTCATACAAGCCAGCCAGTGAGTCCCAAGAATCCTCCTGTCTCTGCCTCCTCAAGATGTGATATACTGGCTGGTCCTTTTATTTTTATTTTATTTTTTAAATACAGAGTGTCATATAGCCCATGATGCTCTCACTGAGTAACTGAAGATGGACTTGGACTGGTAGGCATGGAGGTGGAGTTAGCAATCAGGACAGGATAAGAAAAAAGGAGGCAATGAACCACGAGCTGTAAGCGGCCTCGGCCCCGACTGACAGTGTCAAATCCAAACTTTGACAGGCACCATATGCAATGCTTCTTCCTGGGAGTCTTGAGTGTGGAGGACATAGAATGGGGACTAAGAGGAGTCCCCACAAGGGCTGTTCCTTTTGTTCTAAAAGAAGTACAGCTTTGAGATGTGAGCAACACTCACCATATCCTATTCCTTTGCTGCCAGATGTAAGGGAACACAAATCTTTTTATTTGAATTACATTAGTTTCTTTCGTGTATGTGTGTGTGTGCCTGTGTGCGTGTGTGATGTGCACCCATGCAGAGGACTATTTACAGGAGTAGTCTTTCTCTTTCACCATTTGGGCTCTGTGGATAGAACGGAGGTCATCAGGTTTGGTTGCAAACGCCTTTACCTGGTGAGCCTTCTCAGTGGTCCCAAACACAAATCTTTGCCTGGACTTAATGTCGCCTTGAAGCAGCTCAGAGTTTTTTGAACTAAGGAAAAACAAGATAGCACTCCATGCAACTTCTAGCAGCTCCCAGCGAGCTCAAGTCAGCACTGATGCTTGCCCAACCTGACACTGGCAGTGAGCGAGAGCCCTGGAGGAGCCCAGGTCTGCTGAGATCTATGGACTGAGCTCAGAACATGGCCTTGAGGACATTTAGGGATGCAATGCTGTTGGGTAGTTGGGACCCTGCTCTAAAATGTGTTTGTCCCTCATTGCCTCCTTTCTATGACCTGCAAGCTCAGTCACATGTCTAAGTTGTCAAACCCATCCTTCAGACACTCTAGAGCTTAAAGAATGTGCTACAAAAGCGGGGTGCATTTTATCCTCAAAGTGGTTGTTTGAGCCATTGGGATGATGCCTATAAGGAAAATGTCTTCTGCGTGGGCGGAGCCTAGAAAGCTGGCAGCCTCTGATGCCTGGAGCCTTAGTCTGGAGATACAGAACTTCACAGCATTCCAGAAGCCAAGAATGGGTTTAGAAACATGGCCTATTTCTTGGGGATCCATTCTTTCAATAGTCTGATGGTGAGATAGGAAGACACGGGGCCTCTTCAGACCATCTTTTCTTGGGGGGGGATGCAGGCAGGGATTCAGAGCCATTGTTAACTCCAAGTCCCAAGCTCCCATGAGTCCCTTTAAAGACTCCAGCTGATGCTCACCACTCCCTCCTGTAATTATTCATTTGTCATGGCAGACATGAGGTTGGTAACAATGAGCCAATTTTGTCCCTTCCCCTTCTGTCCAGAAACCAGAGACTTTCAGAAGAGTGGAGTCAAATGCACTGTGTACTTTTCTTGGGACCCCAATACAGTAAACAAATCCTTAATAATTGACTAACACAGAGCCTGTGTGCTGTATGATAATTCACTGTTAATGCAAGCTTTCTGCAATGCCTAGGGCTGCATTGTTCTGAGATCCAGAGTGGGAAACCAGGGAGCTTAATTGGTGCTGCTCCAAGCCGAACACCTCCTTTGTAATTACACATAAATTATGATTCATTACAGGAACAATCAACTGCATTACTTTCACAGACTTCCATTTCACTGTTGAAAGTCAAGATTTCTCTAATGGTTTTCCATTAAGTCAGCTTGATTTGTGAGGCTTCCAAGGCCCCTGCATTCCCCTTCCGTGTGCCTTTTGCAGTTAGAAAGTACCAGTTGGATTTGCACGCATCTGGGCTAAGGCATCTGACAAGGTGCTCCCTCACGGACACACGGAGCACCTAGGCCCTCTTTTGTTTCTGTTACTGTTCCTTGTAGTGCTGGTGTGGATGCGATATCCTTAGAATTTTAAGCTTCGGGTTCATCACTTGCTGAATGAGGAAGGAATCTTCTACTCCAAATGAGACATGTCATATTTTGTCGCCCCCAGTCTTCAGGACCACTAAGTGCGGCAGTTACACACTGTAGAACATGCCCTGCATTGCCTCACTAACCTCAGAGTCCTTTCCTAGGAATTTCTTCCCCGTTAACTGATTTCTAAACATTGAATTTGATGCTTGTGTTGTTGTTCGTGGGTCTATGTGCATGTGTATATGTGGTATGTGTTATTTTATGTGCATGTGTATATGTGGTATGTGCATATATGCATAAAAGAGTGCATATACTGCTGTGTGTGCATTTACCCTGCATGCGTTCATTGTCTGCTTCTATAATCTGGACTGCATGCCTGTATGCGTGCCAAAGACAGGGCTGTTGTAGAAGGTGCTTAGCCCCTGCCTATGTTCAAACCAGAGTCACTTCTTTCTTTCGGAGACGATACCCACCTTCTCTTTTATTTCAACTCGCGTCCAATAGGCTGGACCAGGGCAGCACTCTCTGATCTGTCCAATCATGAGGCCCACGCACCCTTCCGTCAGCAAGCAGAGTGGAAGTGGGCGTCATGAGAGGCAGTGGCATTGTAGAAGGAGGGCCTTCTGGAATCTGTGTGCAACTGCCTGCGCAGAACCACTGGACATCTGATTGATGAAGACAGACTTTCCTTCTCTTCCAGGTAGGCTCTTCAGCACAGTGACTTTGCCCTCAAGCGTCTCTTAAGTGAGGCCAGGAGAATGTCTGTCTTGCAGTTTGGTCAGGTGATGTATAGTAGTACATAGTGAGTTATAGAGACCAGTGAGGTCTGTTCCCAATCAGAGCATTGTGTCCTTCCTAAAAGGAGAGCCCATTTTAGGGACTGGAGACACAGCCCAGTTGGTAAAGCGCTTGCGAACGTGAGGACATGAGTGTGATCTCTCAGGATCTGCGAAACCCGAAGCAGCGGTGTGTGCACGATCCCCGTTCTGGAGAGGGAGAGACAAGAGGATTCCAAGAACCTGCTGGCCAGTCAGCACACCCAGTGAGTTCCAGGCCAGGCAGAGGCCTTAAAAACATGAAGTAAGTGGTGCCTGAGGAATGACACCTCAAGTGTCCTCTGGTCACCACTACATGTGCACCTCTGCACACATCAACACATAGACGCACACACACTGACACATGCTAAGGTACTGTAGACTGAGTAGCTTAAATGATGAATGTGGATTTCTCAAAGATCTAAAAGCAGGAAGCCCAAGATCAAGATGGCCTTCTGATGAGAAAGCCCTTCCTGGCCACCTTCTTCTTGTGTCTCCACATGGCGGGAAGAGAAGTTAGCTTCCTTTTGTTCTTGTAAGGCCTAGGCCACTGTGGAGAGCTTTGTTGCCACACCCACCCTTGTGGCCTCCCAAGGCCCACCTCCTGCATTCAGGGTGGGATCAGACTTCAGCATAGGAATTGGTGAGCATACACGTCCAGTCCATGCAGTAGCTCTGGAAAATGTCGCCTTTAGATCTGTTTTTTATTTCTTTTTTTAGATATTGAGCTCTACATTTTTCTCTGCTCTCCTCCCTGCCTCTCCTGGGGAGAGGGTTGAAGGGGAGGATCTCCCAAGGTCCCCATGCTCCCAATTTACTCACTCATGACTCACTCCTTTTAAAGAAAACTGTCTGTAACTTTTACCACAACTTCTCTCTCTCTCTCTCTCTCTCTCTCTCTCTCTCTCTCTCTCTCTCTCTCTCTTTCTGCATGTAGTGTATATTGATGTGGATTTACTTGTAGGTGTGAGGAGGCCAGATGTCAACATTGACTATTTCCCATAGGCTCTTTCCACCTTATTTTTTGAATCAAGGTCTCTCCCTGAACTTGGAGCTCATCAACTCTACTAGACTGAATGGCCAATGAGCTCCTGGGATACTCCTGCCTCCCTCTTCCCAGTGCTGGGGTTAGAAGCACATGCTTCTGTACCTGACTTTCTATGTAGGTGCTGGGAGTCAAACTCAGATTCCTTTGCTCATATAGCGGTCCCTTTATCAACTTAGCTATCTTCCCAGTGCTCCCCCAACACTCTTTTAAAAGGATACCAATGAGTTCTCGTTGGCAATTCTTCATCCTCCTACACTGGTGTGATAGCCACCTCTTCTTTAGGTAATTCTCTCCTGCCCAAGCACTAACTTGACTCTCCTTGGTTTGTTTGTCCCCAGGTCCTCTTCTACATATTGACTTTGGTTGAATTCTCTCCCTGTGGACTGATGTCAGCCTGGGCAAGAGAGCCTGGAGGTGGGGAAATGGCAACCTAAAAAACCGGAGCAGTGCTGGGCAGTTACAAGTACAGGGGTTATTCATGGGAGTTCTGGACATAAAAGTGGGCTAGAGGATTCAAAATTTACTTTTTGATAATGACTTTTATACCAGAGTCTGTCTCAGCATCCACAGGCCACGTGCTGTCTCTGGCTCTAGTTTGACACCCATACATGCTATGACTTTTGGGGAAAAGATAGAGATATACAATTATCTGACGCCTTCTCACAGTTTACCAGGGACGATAAACGATGTGGTCAGTGCTGGGGGGGTTCAAGTCCAGGATGCTGTGACCGTTGCTTCCTTATTGAACCTGGTCAATTTGGATGGAGCTGTGGCAACCAAGGATAAACATCAGCTGCATGCACCCATTAAGCCAATTTCAGATGCACGTGAGGATTGGTGCTGGGGAACGTGTTATAACATCCACTCATGTGATTTTGTAAATTGATGGCTAAATCAAATGGAATGGGTATCTGAAAGTAGCAGCTAGCCTACTGAGGGGGTCCAAGGTCCTTCGTGTTGTGTAGTGGTTTTCTCTGAGAGTAAGTCCACCTTAGAGAAAAGCCCATTCAGATACAGGATGGTCAAAGGAAGAGGAAACAGAATATTTTAAGACAGCTTGTCTATAGGGAGATTAAAAAAAAACAGGACATCCTAATGGGGAGTTCACTAAGGGCTGGGACATTCACAGGGATGAGGGTGAAACAGGATGCTCCTAGGGGAAGTGAAACATTCCATCCTGGAGAGAAGCTTGTTAAGCTCAGGGAGTAGAAAACTCTGAACAGATTCAGGAAGTCCCTGTACTGTCCACATTTACTATCCCCTCCCTTTACAAGAGTACACAAGCAGTAAGGAGTACTGAGAGATGCTCTCAGACCAGCTGAGCTGCCTGGAAAGTCCTATAACACCACCTTCATTTGTGCAGTGTGCTCCGGGGTCCAGCTTCCACGAGATGTCACGCATGTGGCTGTGCAGTGTGCTCCGGGGTCCAGCTTCCATGAGATGTCACGCATGTGCTGTGGGCTTTGGTGATAGAGCTGCCTTTGAGTATTTTCTGTTCCCATAAATAACCCCAATAAAACTCATCCGGTCATCAGGTTGGTCTTGGTAGCATCCTTACTTTGGTCCAGCATCAGTTTCCTATCTGTTCACGTCTCCCCAGGAATAGCATCAGTTAACACTTCGTTGTCTGGGTTTCCTGAGGATAATCTTGGGCTTGTGGAAAGGTATGGTGAAGAACATTCAGATTTTTTCTTCAGCTTCTGCCTTTGACTGCTAGATGAACTTGTATCTAGACTCATGTACCTCCTGGATTTGCATCCAAAATTGGAGTCTCTCCTTTGGCACCTTCATTTGGCATTAGCTCCACAACTTCTACACTTCTGGCTTTGTTTATGTTGCTGATGTTATATGTCTCTTATTCCTTCCAAAGTCAAATATACCAAAGTCTGGGAGCTAGAGAGATGACTCAGTGGTTAAGAGCTTGTGGTTTTCACTTCCCAGCACCCTTGTCGAGGAGGTCACAGCTGCTCGTAAGTCAAATTCTTTGTGGAGGAGCATGCCATTGAGCTAGCTGGAAATGTTTTGGGGGGAGGCTTTGTATGAGGTGGCAGATGACACCGAGGTGTTGTGAAATGAAAGCATGTCTGAGCCTGGACCAGTAGACACATCTGGCCACTGCAAGCAGTCACATTCATATGTACATATTCACACACAGACACACAGGCATACATATAAACACAATAAAAATAAATCTTATAAAAGATAATGAAGTCTAATTATAAGAAGCTGTGCTGGATGCCACTGTAAAATCAATATAAAGAAAAAGACTTGCCACAGCCCTTTCCTTCAAGTTATTCCTTTAATGACATGGTTTTCTAGCAGAGAGATAAGTGAATATGCTGGTAAACCTTGTGTGTGTGTGTGCGCGTGTGTGTGCATGTTAGAGTTTCTATTACTGTGAAGAGACACCATGACCATGGCAATTCTTATAAAGAAAAAGCATTTAATGGAGCAGCCTACAGTTCAGAGGGTCAGTCCATTAACATCATGGAGGGTCATGGCATCATCCAGGCAGACATGGTGCTGGAGAGATTGCTGAGAGTTCTACATCTTGCACAGGCAACAGGAAGTGGTCTGAGACGCTGAGTGGTATCTTGAGCATATATGAGACCTCAAAGCCTGCCTCCACAATGGCACACTGTTGTGGGAGCTGCATCTGTTTAGCCAATGACACTTGGAGGTAACTTGCCATGGGTGTGATTGTCTCTGATACATGACTGGATGAGACCTGCGGTGGGGCAGCAGGTTGTGTGCTCTCTCACTTGGATGCGGAAGGATTCTGATGCACCATTCAGTGACCTGGTCCAGAGCTTTCTCCATCCTTCCTTGGTGGATAAAGAGGCAATGGCATAGCTGTGAGTATATGTGTTCCCTAATTTGTCCCTTAATAACTAAGTTTTCTTCCTAAGCATCTGTGGATTTCTTGCAATAACACACTTCCTCTGACAAGACCACACCTACTCCAACAAGGCCACACCTCCCAATAGTGCCACTCCCTTTGGGGACCATTTTCTTCCAAATCACCACATTCCACTCACCGCCCCCCAAAGGCTTGTAGTCGTGTCATAACACAAAAATGCATTCAGTCCAACTTCAAAAGTCCCCATAGTCTCTCACAGTCCCAAACTTACTTAAAACTCTAATGTTCAAAGTCTCTTCTGAGATTCATGCAATCTCTTAATTGTAATCCCCTGTGAAATCAAAATCAATAAGCAGATCATATACTTCCAACATATGACACACGATATATACTACTATTCCAAAAAGTAGGGAGGGGAGCATGGTGAAATACTGGAGCAAAGCAAGACCAAAAACCAGTTGGGCAAACTCCAAACTCTGCACCTCCATGTCTGAAGTTAAAATGCTCCTCAGATTTCCAACTCCTTTCAGCTTTGTTGACTGCAACACACTTCTTCCTCTTGGGCTGGTTCCACCCCCTGTTAGCAGCTCTCCTTGGCAGGTAACCCATGACTCTGGCATCTCTAACATTTTGGGGGTCTCCAAGACAATCCAGGCTTCTGCTTCACAGGTTCACACAATGGCCTCTGTCGGCCTCCATTCAGGGACACCCCTGACCATGCCTGACCTCAGAGGCTTTTCTTAGTCAGAGAGGAAGATTCTGTAGCACCTTTCTTTGTTCTTGAAACCAGAACCATGTGTTCAAAGCTGCCAAGTTCTGTTGCTTACTGGGGCTGGAACATGACTCTATCGTTCAATTATATCTTTACCAGCTTTCCGTTTTCAATGATTTCCTTTACTGCCTAAGCTTGACTGTCCTAAAACTTGCTCTGTAGATCAGGCTGGCCTTAGACTCAGATTTTTCAGTTATAGCTTCTGTTTGTGATGATTTCCTTCACTGCCCAAGCTTGGTTGTTCAGGAACTTTCTCTGTAGACAAGGCTGGCCTCAAAACCACCATCCTCTGCCTTCTGAGTGCTGGGATTAGAGATGTGCACTGCCACACCAGCTCAAATATTTTCTTTAATTCCTTTTCACAAGTTGGAAGCTTAGCTGGGTGGGATCCTGCCCTGAGGTCACCTCTCCCTTTACTCCATTTCTTAGCCTTTTTATCTCCTTGAACACAGGATTTAGCTTCATTCCACATTCTGGTGCTCCTTTTCTCCTCAAATATTTTTCCTTACTCAGCTTTCTCCTTTTCATTATATACCTTCATTAGAGTTAACACTAGTAATCACACAACAGAATCTATACTTAGCTGTTTTGAGATTTTTCTCTGCCAAGGGAATTAATCCAAAACTCTTCACTTTAGCCTCAGGCAAACTTTTTGGACAAGGGCAAAAGGCAGCCACATTCTTCACCAAAATAATTACAAGAACAATTTCTAGATAACACATTAAAATTCTTCTCAGAAACCTCTTGAGCCAGTCCCCCACAGTAGAAGCTACTCTTAGCACCATGCCCCTGCTGTGGCCCATTAAGCACTGTTTAAAGCATTTTACCAATTTTCTTTGTTTTTCTAGACAGGGTTTCTCTGTGTTGCTTTGGAGCCTGTCTTGGAACTAGCTCTGTAGACCAGACTGGCCTTGAACTCACAGAGATCCGGCTGCCCCTGTCTCTGAGGGCTGGGATGAAAGGCATGCATCACCACCGCCAAGCACATTTCACCATTTTCCTAACCCAAGCTCCCAAAGTCCAAATTTCACCAAACAAAAACATGGTCAGACCTTTCACAGCAATACCCCACTTCTGGTACCAACTTCTGTCTTAGGGTTTCTACAACTGTGAAGAGACATCATGACCATGGAAATTCCTATAAAGGAAAACATTTAATGGGTGGATTTACAGTTCAGAGGTTCAATCCATTATCATCATGGTGGGACATGGTGGCCACAGGCAGACATGATGCTGGAGAGGTTGATGAGAGCGCTACATCTTTTGCAGGCAGCAGGAAATGGTCTGAGACACTGGGTAGTATCTTGAGAATATTTGAGACCTCAAAGCCTGCCTCCACTGTGACACACTCCCTCAACAAGATCACATCTGTTCAACAAGGCCTCACCTCCTAATAGTGCCACTGCCTTTGAGGGCCATTTTCTTTTAAACCACCATATTGTGTGTGTGTGTGTGTGTGTGTGTGTGTGTGTGTGTGTGTGTGTGTTTATGCATATGAATGTGTGCATGTGGAGGCCAGAGGAAGATGGTGGATGTCTTCCTCAATTACTCGTCATCTTATTTTGTGAGAGTAGGTCTCTTGCTGAATGAGGAGCTTTGCAATTCAGCTAGACTGACTGCCAGCCAGCCAGCCCCTGGTATTCTCCTGTCTCTGGCTCCCTACCACTGGGATTAAAGGTGTTAAGATTCCAGCATTATACTGAATGTGCCTCCCATCACCTGGAAGCCCACCAGCATTCAGGAAAATACCAAGCCAGCCCACGGGGCCTGCGATCATATGTCACTGCGTTATGCATTGTATGGCTACATTATGCATTAGGTGAGCATGAGCAAGCATTCTCTTTTACGTAAACTCTGCCTGCATGTTTGCTGAAGTACAATTAATAAAAACTCAGAGACAGAAATTGGGGTTCAACTTGAAGGTCATAAAAGCAAAACAGCCAGCTACTGGCTCTTACCTCAACCTCGGTCAGAAAATAGTGATCCTGCCTCCAGGAATCTCAGAATGAGACTCTATCTGAGAACTGTCTCCTCCTATTTTATCATCCTCTCTAGGGCTGGGATTAAAGGTGTGCACCACTGGGATTAAAGGCATGCATGCACTGCCCAGTTTCTATGGCAGCTAGTGTGGCTACTGGGATTATAAGTGTGTATTATTGTGACTACTGGGATTAATAGTGTATGTCATTGCTACCTGGTCTATAAGGGTGCCAATGTGGCTGCTTTACTTTTTTGATCTTCATGCAAGCTTTATTTATTAAAATACAAATGAAATGCCACTACATTTCCCCTTGTGTCTAAAATAAAGAAGGTTATAACTAGTATAAGAAAAACTATATACAATAAGTACAATAACTACATGCAATATATTCAGGCAATAAATACATCAACAATGTCTAGTCCATTTGCATTTGACAAATTCAGAGAAAATACTCCATATCTATCCTATCCTGGTGAGTCCAAAGTCTTTTACCTAATTTAATTTCTGTCATAACTTGCTTCCTGTGTCGGGTAAACAAGGAAAACTATAACTATCTAGTCTTTAGTGCTCTCAGAGACCCAAGAAGGAAATAATATTAACTGAGTAAAAAGGAGCAAAACAGTGACTTCCAAAAAATGGGTAATGACAGAAACAACTGTCTGTCTGGGCAGATACCCAATGTTTCTCTGCAACATTGGGGCATCTATCTTCAGCCTACAGGCCTAGCATATCCGACAGACTTTTCTGTGAAGCAGGATATTCTGAAGGGCTGTCTCTCCTTGTCTTGACAATGTTTGGCAGTCACTCTTTTTCGTGTCCTGCTTGTCTAATTAGGGTAGCATACTGTCAGCATTTGAGGCAGGGGCATTTTCTTGTCCAGTGGCTTACTTTTGCCACAAAGAAAGTAAATCCATGTGGATTTTCTTTGATGGTCATTGTCTTCTTTGAACTAGATCGGTGCTGCCAGGAGCGGACATATCTCATTGTCATAGAAAAGAAGAACCTAGGTTATTAAAACATCTTAAATGCCATATTGTAGATCTTTGAAGTGTTTGAAGATGACCCGTCTAGCTAAAACAGATCTTTGTTTGACCTTGAAAACATATCTAATGTGACTACAAGTTCCATTATACTAGGTGAACCTTTATTTCCTTATTAGCCTAAACAGTTGAAATTAATATTTTTCAAGGACTAGACATTTGCATCACATTGTTAAATGAGTTAAATGTTCAAGATATAATACCTTGAACAAGAGTCAAAATATATGTACAGTATGTTCTAACAAAATTAATCTCAAATTTGTATCAATATACAAAATTTGTATACAATATACAAAAGTCCAATACAATACAATGTAAAACATTTAAAACTAGTAGTTACTTTTTAAATGTAGATTCAGTAATCTACCCTTTTATCCTATCATATCTATATTCTCCATTTTTTCAGAGTAGATTCAAAAATCTACTTTTTTATCCTATCATATCTGTATTCCTCCTTTTATTTCAAAACAAGAACCTTGAATCTAATTTCCTTTGTTTAGCTTTTTCCTAATCATTATCCATAACAACTTGTAACCAACACTCTAAACAAAGACAAACATTCGTAATCCATTTTTTGGGAATGTAGAGATAGTTTCCTAGGCTACTTCCTGCTAACTGGAGGCACTGATATACTTATGGGGGCCCAAAGAAAGTTTAGGATTATGGTCAATTCCTGACTGGAGTATTTTGTGAGACTGGATCATCTCAGTTACCAGTCTTGAAGGTGTTCTGGATGTAGAAGTCAGAGGAAACTGCAACAGAGGTGCCCTAAAACATGGGATCATCTGGGCCATCCACTCATATTGGAAATTTTTCAGGGGGTCTTCCTTGATAAATTTTATTTTTCTTAACCCAGAATGAATCCACAGCCTCTCATTTCCTGTGGAAACAAAAACAAAAACTCTTCTCTAAAGTAAGATATCTTTTGACTTAAATTTTGAAATCAAGGCATTTTTAAAATTTGTATGTTGAGTTAATCCAGCAGTATTTATAATCAAATGTTTTTTAGCAGATGTTGTTCCTTTCTTAGCAGTTAAACAACTCAAAGACAATGCAATAATACATTATCCAGATTATTGTTGTTATTTTCCCATTTTACATGGCTGTTTGAAAATGATATTTCTTTTATTTTTATTTAGGTTTTTAGAGACAGGGTTTCTCTGTGTATCTTTGGTTACCCTGGAATTCACTCTGTAGAAAATGCTGGCCTCAAATTCACAGAGATCTGCCTGCCTCTGCCTCCCAAGTGCTGGGATTAAAGGCATGTGCCGCCACACCTGTCTACTCTATTTCTTTTTTTTAAAGGACTTTCTGTATCTTTTTTCTTTTCTCTCCCAAGCCTATGCATATTTTTAAACACACTGTAAACTGTTTAGAATTATTTGTCCACCTGAATCTGTTTTTACTGTATATCTTTATCTTTTCCTGACCACATGAGTCTTTAATCTGCTAAACAATATGGCTAGGATCAAAGTTGCAGCTTTGGTGGCTGGCTCCACCCTTTCCTTAGCTTTCTGAGAGTCTAAGTTCATGGCAGAGGCACTGGAGGGAGCTATGTTTATTGCCACTCTGTGGTGTTTCTAGGTCCCTGCCACCACGGAGAAGCCTGACACTGGCTGCTAATCAACACCATTTAACTGTTTGGTGGCAAGGCCTCTTAAAAGAACCACAGGGGGGGCTGGAGAGATGGCTTAGTGGTTGAGAGCATTCCCTGCTCTTCCAAAGGTCCTGAGTTCAATTCCCAGCAACCACATGGTGGCTCACAACCATCTGTAATGAGGTCCGTGCCCTCTTCTGGCATGCAGGTATACATGCAGACAGACTATTGTATACATAATAAATAAATAAATGTTTAAAAAAAAAAGTCTTTAAAAAAAAAAAAAAGAACCGCAGGGTTTTTGCTACTAATGCTGAGTGCTCACTGCCACCAAAAAGAGCCTACAGGAGTAAAGACGGTTACCAAGAAACTGCGCTTGACTCTGTTCTTGCCTGTCTAGAATCCTTTCTCAGACTTTGTGTGGAAATTCTGGCCAAATGTTTGGGTGACATTTGTAGCACAAATAATAAAAACCCATGAGACTCTTAATCTCAGGGTCATGGGTTCGAGCCCCATTGGGCATCATTTTTAGCACAAATAATATTTTTAACATGAGTGTTAATGACCAGTGTGGCTGTTTTACTTTTCTGATTTCAGGCTAGCTTTATTTATTAAACTGCAAATAAAATGCCACTATGGTTCGCTCCCTTCACTTCCTCCTCTCGACCCACACAGCCCCCTTACCCCTGCCCTTTCCTAATAAACTTCCATGTGGGTTTGTTGAGCTCCGTGCTTCATTCCTCACCGGGTCTTATGGCTGCTACATCACTATATAACAAAATTTGAAAGCTACCACCAGAGAACAGAAGTTGGGTGAACAGTTTAAATCCCATGAGTAAGAACAATTACCAAGAAAATGGCATCAATTCAGCAAAGGCAAGAATTATAAAAAGGAATGGCGAGGGGAATTTGTTAAGTAAAAACATAAAATAAGATGACAAGTACAATTCCACCTGTCAAGATTTTCAGCAGTAATATAAGATAAATTCTCAACTAAAAATACTTCCAGGTGGAAATTTACAAGACACCGGAAACAACAACAAAGCCACAGTGAGAGTTGTGGATGATCAACTAGAGAAGCCACAGCAGGGACTAGTTACAAAAGCAAAGGTGATTCATATAATTCAGATTCCTAGGGCTGAAATGCACCTTCCGGTTATTTCTGGGGCGGAGGCGGGAAGGCAGGCTGCAGCCCTTATTGGGGCAATAGATACAGGAATCACAGAAGCTACCCAGTGAACCAGTGCCATCACCTCCCCACCCCAGGACATTCCTGGGCAAGACTTACAATGATTTGGAAAGAAATGTGAACCATCCACTTGTGCACTAACAGCAGTTTGCAGACACAGACAGCACAGCAATGGCATTACAAATTACAGTCTGAAGCTATTGTGTATGCATAGCATATTTCACTCAGAAATAGAATGATGTCTGAAAAGATTTGAAAAATGATTTGATCCTGTTTGAGTTTTGTGGACAGGCTATGTAAAGTTGCACTGTTTTTTTTAAAACCCATAAACGAGCCACAAAATTGAACATATGGAACACTGAACACTAAGAAAAACTCAACAATTTTCACAAATCAGAACTCCTACAGACCGTTTGATTTTGCCAAAGTTCAATACAATTAGAAATGATCTGAAGATAATGTAGAAAAAATACACAGCATCTAGTATTAAGAAAGATATAAAACTAAAATTACAAACCAAATATGGATTGGAGTGCATAAGAAAACATCTGGAGTCTAACAAAACTGGAAATGTAGAGGAAAAGCCAGAGTTTTAATTGTGTTTACGAGAATATAATAAATACTGAAAATATGTTTATACCCAACTGAATGAAATGAATAAAAAGTGTAAACAGTTTTAGCAGGAGAGATAAATTAAAGGACAGAAATTAATGTAATGGAGCCAGATAAAATGTCTACTGTTAATTATTAAAAAATAAAACTACAGATAACATTTAAAGAAGACCAATAAAATCAGTCAACTTGCATCTAATTGTAATAAAACGAGACTTTCTAAGTACAAGCATGTTCCCTTATAAATAAGGAGGTCTATGGCTGACTATGGACATGAAGGGGAGTCTCAAGCTTTGAAATATATAGACCTTTATACTAACTTGGAAACATTATGCAAGAGAAGTAGTTTGTCAGGAATATGTAAAAACTAAAACTGAATTTGAAACAATCAAAAGCCCATCTATGAAGTTTTAAATGTCTACCCCTTAAATATCAATAGGGCTAGACAGTTTTGTAGGAGATTCAGAAATCCAATCTTTAATAAAAGACCAGCAGTGTATTAATGAAAACAAGATCCAGACTATGAAGCATAGAGACTGCAGGATGCTCAGTTTACTCTGTGAGGCTGAGCAATTCCCTTCACTAGGACCCAGAATGAGAAAGCCACTTTCAAACACAGAGCAGAAATTTCCTGTAACAGAGACAGGCAGTGTGCTGCGTGGAGAGGCTGAGGTAAGAGAACCCCTGGGATTTACAAACATGAAGTGGGACTGTTTGAAAAGATACAGACTTTCCAGTGATATATTTAGTCGACCCATCATAGTCTTACAAATGTAATATTCATTCCCAGGGAATAAGAAGGAAGGCTGAAACTGTGTGATAGTGGTGAGTCCCTAGCACAAAGTGAGGAGGTACGAACACCCTCATTATGAGCAGCTAGTTCTGGAGGCTGGAGAGGTGGCTATGTAGGGAAGAGCTCTTGCTGCTTTGGTAGAGGACCCAAACTGTGCTCCTAGCTCCTAGGCTGAGCAGCTCACAACTGCCTGTAATGCCAGCCCCAGGGGATCCAGTGCCCTCTACTGGACACTGGGGACACCTGCACCCATGAACTAATGGGAGCGCACCAATCCAGCTGGACTGGGACTGAATGAGCATATGATCAAATCAGACTCTCTGAATGTGGCGGCGAAAGTTGGCAGATGGAGAACCCATCAACAATGACACCAGGACCTATCTCTTCTGCATGTATTATCTTTTTGAGAACCGAGTCTTTTTGAAAAAACGACAACTAAATCTTTAAAAAATTAATGGGTGAGCTGTTTCAGGAATAATTACTAGATAATTTGCCCTGCTGCCCTTTGATGGAAAGCAAACCACTTGACCACCTACATATACACACCACACAACGCTGGCTTTCAGAGAAGGTTGCATTAAAAGCCAGGGCAATTATTCCAACATGTCTTTTCAGAGAACAGAGGCACAGTGAACTTCTGTGTCCTTGCAAGAAGGCAGCCAGAGAGGTTGGTCAGGGGTATTTGCAAAAGGGGGAGTTGAGTTTGGAGTTTACTGGAGAACTTGAGGAACTTGGCTCAGGGCTGGGTGATTTTGTTTGAGTTTAGCATCATAACTGATCCTTGTTGAGTATTTAGGCAATAATCTAAAGAACTTTGTCAATGAGACAAAGGTCAAGGCTAGCCTGGGCTCACACTCGTAGGCAGCACACAGCTAGTCCAACAAGGCTCTCTGTATTCTCATCAAGTATGGTGAGTCTACTTATTGTCTGAGAACTGGAGGGGAACTGGAAGCCCCGGCAGTCACGTTAGTGGTACATCATCCTTATCAAAGGCAGAGGGATCAAGATTCCTCCTCTCATCATAATCATGGGTGTGGCAAAGGAGCAAAGTAAAGATCTGGAAATGAATTGTTATGTTGGGAAGAAATAGAGGCATCTGCATATATATCTATACAAACAAAAATAATTTGGTTGGTCAGCCAAATTTAAATACAGTATAAATGAAATTCCTCCCTACACATTAGCAGTTACCAAATTAGAAATTGAAAATAAAAAAAGGGAAAAATGAAAATACAACATTCCTCTGTATTCAGCAAATCTAAGCACAAAATAGTCAGACACAAACTTGAAAAATTATGAAGTTATAAAGTATAAGTGAAATACATTAACAGAGATCTGGTAACTTTAACATTTAAAGGTGCATATTTTCTTCCCATTATCTTTAGACCATCTCACCAAATCTCTCAGACTTTTTTCTTGAATGTTCAGATGGAGACACAAATGCATAATAAAAACCAAGAAAACGTTGGGTTGGCATGGAAGACTGCCCTAGAGATGTGTGTCCTGGTGTGTGTCTTACGTGTGCCTGTGACAAATGCCTGACTGAAGCCACTTTAGTAGGAACGAGGGTATGTTCTGGCTTAGAGTTCCAGGGGGTCCATCCACCGTAGCAGGGAAGACATGGCTGCAGCATCCTAAGGCCCGCAAGTCACACTGCATGACAGAGAGATAACGATACAGGAGGGAGGCTGCAGGTCATCAAAGCCTGGCTCTGATGAGCTTCTTCCAGTCAGTCCCCACCCACTACAGGCTCTCTCACCTTCTCAAGCAGCGCACCTGCTGGGAACCAAGGGTTCAAACACAAGCACATGTGGACATTTTACATTTAAACCACAAAAGTGCCATTTTGAAAAGAAATAATTGAAGGTTTTGTGACTTGTGTAAGCCTTAAAGGTCTGACTAACAGAATGGGATCTCAAGTCCTAAAGTGGGAGGAAGATTTTGAGGCAATATGTGCCATTATATTTGATCAAAATAGCATCTCAAGACTGTGGGGAATTCAGTGTTCTAGTAAAGAGTGTAGGAGAAATTCAAATTTAGAAAATTAAAGAAACCAAACTCATGTATTCCAGAATGGGAAATTTCAAAGTATATAAATTAGAAGAAATTTGAGACAATATACACAAAATACTTTGAGGAGAACACATGTAATTTAGACTTTAAAAAAATGAGACAGAATGTGACAAAGGAAAACACTATTTTGATGAGATAACAAATGATAAATCCTGGGAAACAATATATAGTTAGAGTTTATTATGTATGATATACACAAAAAAATCTAAGAATCAACAAAGAAAAGATGTTGAAAAGAGAAATGGGAAAAAAGATGTTGATAAGAAATTCAGAGATTAAGGATAGCATAAAAAAAGGTGCTTAATATTTAGAACAAGTGAGTTTTAGCCATAATACTTTGTTTGGGGATTCAAAATTAAAAACATTAATCCTCCCATCCAGTAGCAAGAATGTAGGCAAACAGACCTTTCCACAGGCAGCGCAGAAACCAGCCGCTGGGAGAAGCCCTCAGGGTATGAGCTACTGACCTACACAAAAACAGCAGGCACTTTGATGAAGAAATCTTACTTCTGGATATTAGCTTTACAGTTAAAAACAAAACATCAACGTTGAAAACAGGAGTGGCAACACATGCTTGTAACCTCAGAGCTGAGGAGGCAGACACAGACTGTCCTGTGGGACTCACTGGCTGACTACCCTACACAGCCAAATCTGTGAGGCCAAGGCCAGGGAGAAACGCTGTCTCAACAAACGAAGTCGACAGTAATGACACCTGAGGTCATCCTCTGGCTTCTGTATTCATATATACACACATATATATCCACATGCACGGGCACATATATGTAAAATCAACTCTCCCATGCATATGAGGATTCAGACATAATGATGCTTATTTCAGTTTTTTTTTAAAGTAGAAAATGATTCAGGAATTATGGTGACATAGACCTATATGGACTATGTCATGAGGGCAGATATGTAGAACAATTTCCAAAATGCTGTTAAATAATAATAAAAAAAAACCAGAGAGAATTGTATGGTCATATGGGTGCCGTTTGCAAACACAAAGATGTCTTTACAATGGTGAACGTCTGCATACATGGGTGTGTGTCTGTGCCAAGGAAGTCTGGGCATTGTCTTTCCTCACTGCAAGCCACAGCCCAGAGGCTGGGAAATGGGATTCTGTTGGATGAGTTGTTCTAAGCTCTCCTGGGAGGGTAAATCTGTTGTCTGGTTGGGGCCAATCCAAGTAAATAGTGTGCCCAGGTATGTTATAGCACATTGGATGCTCTTCCCATCTCTGCTATGATATTCCGTTCTTTCAGATATTTGCTTACTAATCATGACGGTTGCCACCATTTGGCTAACTATATGCCAATTTAGAGTCAGTGGGTCCCAGGAGTCTGCAGTTAGCCAGTGAGTGGCTATGGTGTTATGTCTACTTTCCGGATGATACAACTGGGTCTCAGAGAAGCCAGAACAGAACAGAACAAGAGTCCGTGACGGTAAAGTCAAAAGTCTTCACTATGGAACTTGGATATTGCTGTTATAAAACACCATGACTAAAAGAAAGCTTTTAATTGGGTTTACGGTTTCAGTCAGGCTGTGAGGGTGGAATGAAGGAGGAACAGCTGAGAGCTCACATTTTAATCCACAAACAGGAAGCAGCGAGAAGGCTAACTGGGAATGTCATGAGTCTTTGGAAACCTTACTGCCCACTCCTACTGACATACCTTCTCCAACAAGGCCATGCTTTCTAATTCTTACAAACCCTTCCACCAAATGGGAACCAAGCGTTCGAATATTTGAGCCAACGGAGGCTGTTATCATTCAAACTACTATAGTCTGCATGTATGTATTGGGAAGATGTTAAAAAGTATTCCTGTATCTTCAGGAATGTGTCTTCTGCAGGCATATATACAAGCACATGTGTGTATGTTGGAGAAGACGCTAAAAATTTCCTCCATGGTTGAAATGCCTTCTATCTTATGGGGGCAGTGTGTGTGTGTGTGTGTGTGTGTGTGTGTGTGTGTGTGTGTGTGTGTGTGAAGGTTGTTCTCCCTGACAATTACAGCCCTCCTGGTAAGTTTGCCCCATCCTTCAAAGTCCCAGAGTCTATTGACATTCTGTCATGCACCTAGCTTCCCCTTGGTATGCCAACACGGACTTCAGAGCAGCTTCTGTCTTAGTGGGAATAGAATGGAGTCCTGGCTGGAGTTCTAGCCCTGCTTCATCGGGAGCTCTAATTCCTGCGTCCTTATCTACTTGTCTTTCTTAGGGCTTCCCTTAGCTGTCTCTTTTTGATGCTAGGATCTCCCGAAACCTTCTGATTGTACTTTGGGCCTCTGCCGGCGGTCCCACGTCTCTATCCTTTCTTCCTGCACTGAGAAACTTGTGGCTTCTTGCTAAACTTTGTGCAATTCCTCTCTTGAGCAAATGGGTATAGGTGATGCAATTCTCTCTGAAAGTCTCATGCTTGAGGTCCAAAGTGGGCAGTGAGAAAGAGTATCCTTTTGGATAAGAGATGTATTAGAAGAGTTATTAACAACATGGACAGACAGACATAAGGACAGCAGCATGCCTGGGACTATGAGGGTAGGTCAGACCCCAATACTACAGGTAGACACACGACATGGCAGGGCCTCTGAAGAGAGTCTAGGCCTGCAAACCAGAGTGTGATTCTTTTACTATGGGCCTCAGAATGGGGAGGAGGTTTCATGCCACATAGCCAATGACTAATTGGAAGTTAATGCTTGCAGAAAGGGCATTTCTGCTTCCACAGTGGGTGCCAGGGGAGGGGTGCCAGGGGTGGAGGTGGTTGGATAAGAATGTCCCCCATAGGCTCATAGATTTGGATACTTTCAAATACTTGAAATTTGAAAGGATTAGGAGGTGTGGCCTTATTGGAGGAAGTGTGTCACTGGGGTTGACCTTTGAGGTTTCCAAAAGCCCATTGAAAGCCCAGAGTCTCTCTCTTGCTGCTGTCTGTGGATCCAGATGTAGAACTCTCCATGACTTCTCTAGCACCACGTCTGCCTGTGTGCTGCCATGCTCCCCACCATGATAATGGGCTGAACCTCTGAAACTGTGAGCAAGCCTCAACAAAATGCTGCCTGCTTTAAGAGTTGCTGTGGTCATGGTGTCTTCACAGCAATAGCACCCAAAGACAGGGCACTGCATCCTAGCAGGAGACTGTGTGGCTGTTAGGATGGGGGAAGCAACGTGTGGCATATATTTAAGGTGTACCCATTACCCCAGCCTCTGGCATCCTGGAGTCTGGCAATCGAAGTCTATAAACTTCCACTGGGGAAGAATTAGGATGCTGGCCTTTCTTCTGGAATCTAGGCACCTGGGGAAGCAGATTGTTTCAGCCTGGCTCTGGGTGGGGGCCTTGTCAGGTCCTTCCACAGCACGGTAACTAAGAGGCTGTTGCGGATGGGCATGGCTTGGTTAGCTTGTAGACCAACGACGAGCACCATGTCCATATTAAGGAGAATGGGACTGACACTGCTCAGCCTTGTGAGTTTATCAATGCAGGAAGAGCAGCCCCGGCTTTTCTATAGGGTGTCCATCACATGCATAGCTGTCTACAGCATCTGTTTGACACAGATACACAGTCTGTTGCATTTGTGGCCTTGGAACCTCATTAAGCCCAATGGCCGTTATAGGTACAGATCATACTCTCAGCACATTCTCTGAGGTCGCCAGGTTCCTGTGTCCTGGGACAACAAATTGGATCAGGAACACACGCTTAGTAAGAGAAATGGGGACAGTTCATTAAAACAGGAGAAAGGTAACCCGGAGGATGGAAGTAGATTGTGAGCTGGAAACGGGTCCTCAAAAAACCTTCATGCCACGTGACTTCCAATACTTTCTGCTTATTAACATAGCATAAACATCTGTGTATGTATAAGCTCACGCAAGCTCTGTTTGCTGCATGTAGTTCAAGCGAGGATGTTTTCAGACTTTCTCTGTCACCTGGTTTGTCCGTTAATCTTGATGCCTTACTCTCTCCAAGTCCCCACTCTTCAGCCACAGGGACACTTGAACCCCGTCACTCCAGACAGCCAATCTGATATCCAGGCAGGCACTAAATGACTAATGGTCTGGTAGCAGATCCAGGGACAAGGCAAAGACTCACACCCAGTCAGGATGGGATGGAGCAATGCGAGGCTCCCCACCACCACTCAGATTGCCACCCGTTTAAAGTGAAGGAGTTTTCTAGCCTAGTATTTTTTTGAATCGTGTGTTGCCTGCAGTGCCTGAAAGCATGGACAGGGAAACACGGAACCTCTGTTGAAGGAGGCTGTTGCAAACAGCAACCACTCACAGGGACTTGCATCCTACTGTGGTTGGAACGTGCCCCTTGTGCAACAGTGCCAGAGGTACTTGCTCACAGGAGGTGATGGGGTTTAGCTTCTCCCATGTCTTCCCAGGCTTCCTTGGAATGACACAGTGTGAGGTTCTTTCCGGTCATGGTCTTCCGGTCTCCAGACCAAGAGCCAAATCAATTTGTTTCTGTCTTCATCTGTCTCTCTCTCCCCTATCTCTCTGTATATTCATGTGTATGTGTATATACATGTTCACATATGTGCACATGTGTGTGTGTGTAGGCAAGAGGTCAAATTTGGGTGTCTTCCTCATCTTTTGTCTGGTATGAGAGGAAAGAGAGAGAGAGTCTCTCACGGAACCTGTGGCCATCATGTGGCCTAGAATGACTGGTCAAAGAGTTGTGCTTATCTCTGAATTTTCAGTGATGAGATTGCTATGCCTGTTTTCTTGTTTGTTTGTTTGTTTTGTTTTCTAAATGATGACCCTAGGGATTGAGCTCGGATTCTGATACGTGTGTTGCCTGACAAAATACAGTGCTTTGTCAACCAAGCTATTTTCCCAGCCCCCAAACCAATGTCCATTCCCGACAAATTACCCAGTTTAGGATGTTCTGTTATATAGCAGCACAAATGGACCACAAGTCCTGCACTGGAACCGACTCCCACATCCCCTGTACCACAGGGCTTTCCCAGCAACAACCAGAAGACAGACCGGATTGCTGGACTCCGCATTCAACCTCCTTGGTCTCTTCTGATCAATACACAGTCTAGACATGATGAAAACAGAGGTGAGGAGAAACTCCTGTGTGGTTAGGACCACCTTCCCTGCGACTGTTGGGAATGCCTCTGATACCCGGACTGGCAGAGTGTTCCAAGTCTGCTAGGCCAGTCTAATCCAGTCAGAGCCATCCCAGGACCCTTGTAAGCCTCACCTGACCACTTCTGACATTTGAGGGAAAAAAATTGCTTTCTGGAGGTTTCAGTAGCTGTAGGGAGACATTCATGGGAAGTAATGAGTGTCTTTTGCTGTGCCTCTGTGGTTAGTTTGCTATTGGGACTCACAGATAATATAATTCAAAGAATGTACTGTGTGTCTTGAGACTGTAATACCTTTATTTTCAAAAATAATATTTTATTCCTTCTTTGAGAATTTTGTTCAGTGTATTTTAATTGTATTACACACACCTGCCTCAACTTCTCCCAGATCTACCATCCCCACCCTCACCTCTCTATCCACCCAACCAAAGGAAACATTGAGTCTCTACCCCACACTCAATAAATCTAGTCTATGTTGCTGTTGGGATTGGGGCCTTCCCTGGAGAGTGGCTCACCTACCAGGGGTCACATCACTGAAGAAAACTGACTATTTTCTTTCTCCTAGCAGTTATCAAATGCCAATACCTGCTCAGCTAGTGGTGAGATTTTATACTTACCCCTTTTCCATCCTGGCATTTTGTCTGGCTTGAGGTTGCCTAAGTGTTGTGCATACTGCCATGAACACAACTTCAGATTTGCGACTGTCCTGTTGTCTCTGAAAAACCCTGTCTTCTTGAGGTCACCCCCACCTCTGGTTATGTATTTCATACACACACACACACACACACACACACACACACACACACACACACACACACACACGGACAAGCTCTCCATGTGATAAGGGAATCTTAATAGTGATAGTGGGTTAAAGTGGCGGATCCCTCATCTCCCAGAGTAGCAGGAAAACCTTCCTGACAAAATCAGAGAAAAGCACACTGTTTTAGGAAATGGCTTCTGTGTGCGTATGTGTGTGTGTGTGGCTGGGGGGTCATGCACAAATCTGTGCATTTGGATGGAGGTCAGAGGTTGACCTTGGGTGTATCTCTCAGGTACCATCCCCCCTTTTTTGAGACAGTCTCTCCTATTTCTGGGGCTTCCAGTTCAACTAGCCATCCAGAGAATCCCAGAGGTCCACCTGTGTCCAGCCTCCCAGTGCCATGAATACAAACTATGATTTGTTCTCTTTTGTTTTAGTGTGTGTTCTGAGGCTCAAACCCACATCCTCATGCTTCTTGTGTGGCAAGCACTTGGCTGATAGCACTACTTGCTAAGCCCAACTTTTAGGTATTTTGTTTCTTTTCCTTTAGTCGTCTTTCTTAGAATGTATTGATTTGGTAACAAAGTGAGAAGAACAGCACCTTCTCCTGAACCTTCTGCAAAGCTGATGGGCTGTTTAGATGTTAGTCATGGTGGAGGCGTGGGAATGTTGCAAGTTCAGAGCTTAAGTATCATTTATCTTGGGCTATCTTTAACTCCTTAGTAACTATTTCTCCCCCACGTCTGTGTCTCGCCATGCCTCATGATTAACAGGTAAAATTCCTTGGGAATGCATTTCTGTGACAGAATATAAGCTTCCACCAACTAAAACACTAAGAATGCTATTGGATTGAACGTGGAGCCTAGAGCTGAGATTTCCCCACTTAGCTGCAACCCATCTACTTAATGTTTCTACCTATGTGTTTGAAATTTTGTTCTGTTACTATTAAAACTTGATTAAACTATTACTACATTGGGGCATGGAATCTGGGGTAACCCAAATCTGTGTTTTTGGGCCAGGGTCACTCATATTTGACTCTAAAAGAAAGTATCTCCTACCCTTTGTGCAGTAAGCGCCCCCCCCCACTGTATATGTGTGCGTGCACATGTGCACGTACAATAATTTTGGAAAAGAAGCTGTGTCTGCACAGACTGATTGACCAGTTAGGATTTCAGTACCATGGAGAGGTTGGAATGTTACGGGTCTAGAGGTTAGTTATCTTGTCTTGGGCTAGTTCTAGCCCTCGGGGACAGCCATCCCTTGTCCACCTCTGTATTAGAGCTAACATCTTGGGACTAACAGATAGAAACCTTTTGGAACCTATGAACATAGCAGACAGACAGCTTCCAACAACCCAAATCTCAGAATGTCATCGATCTCCAGGCATCTAGGGCCTGTAGAACCTTCCCCCATCTCATTGCACCTGCCTCCCCGATGTACCCACCAGTGTGGTTTAGAGCTGTTTGGATTAATTCATTAATTTATTTCTCTGTCCCGCAAAACTATAAAAACTTCATGAAACTGCTTCCATATTGGAATGTGGAATTGGGGGTAACTTAAATCTGTGTTCCAGGGCTGTGGTCAGTCACAAATGGCTCCGGAATAAACTATCTCTTTTTCCCTTTGAGATGAGAACTGCGGTTTTTGCATTGACATGTGTGTGTGCATGTGCGTGTGTGTGTGTGTGTGTGTGTGTGTGTGTGTGTGTGAGTGTGTGTGTTTAAGCTTGACAACAGTTTTATTAGCATTTAAAAGAGAACCCCAGGGTGTCAAGCTGTAAGCCCGCGCAGCTGCCTGGAGGAGAAAGATGGAGAAGAAAGAGGAGACTGTGTTATTTCAGTTTAGTCATGGAAGTCAACCGCGTGGTGGACAAGAGGCCACTGGGGAGCAGAGCTTTAAAGAAAGAACGAAAAAGCCCACAGGACCAGGGAAAGCATAAACTTGGGTCCCGGCCAGCAACTGAAAGAAAGAGACAGAAGCAAAGAAAAGGCAAATGCTGTGGCTTCACTCGGAAATGCAGGCAGATGAAACAGAACCCCGTGGTGGCTCGGGACTGCTAAAAGTTGTGTTGGACAACGACAGCAGGAAACCTGTACGCGATAAAACATGGAGACAATGCAGAGAAGGAAAGAAGCAGCCTTTGATGCCCTCCCCGGGTGCTCTGCTTTCAGACAGCATCCTAGCTGTGGGTGCCTTTCCCTTAGACACAGAAACCAAGCCAGGGTACAAGCAGGGCTGAATAAAGAAGTTCCTTTCGCTGCCAGTAGGATTACTGGCACCCACTACTTTCAATAGCAAAGTATTTTATTAAATTGTATTTCAAGTTAAGAGAAGAAAATGAAGCGGTATTTAAAGAGAGCAGGGTGCTGAGCTTTAAATAAATGTTGCTTCGCCACAAAAAGATGCAGTTCTGTGAACGAACCCTGTGAGGTTGAGAAGGGGAATGTGAAAGACATTAGGGGCCTGGAGCCTTTCCGTTCCCAGCTACACGGCTCAATTTCAGGAACTATTAACGATGCAGCATTATAAAAGACAAGGTTCTGGTGTTGCCACTTACAGGTTCTCGGGATTTTGGGGGTGATATTTATAATGTTTACTTCATCAAAGTGAATAGCCTTTGAATCCCGTTTTGTAATCCTTATTCCCACTTTCATCCTTTCCCTCTATTTAAGTGGACTTAATATATAGGAGTTCTTTGTCTCACAGTTCTGGATCTCTTGGCTGAATTTTTTATTTTGCTTTATTCTCTTGTTTGATGTCTTTTTTTTAATCACCAAGTGCCCCCCCCACCAGAAAGCCCTTCTGGCTGTTCTTTCCATAAATTCTTGGCAACAACACTGTCGGCTGCCCCTGTAATTAGAGTGGACTCAAACTGGGTAAATGGCATTTTTTTTTTTAGTTCACACCCCACCTTCATGGGGTTCTTGAACTGTGTTCTTTAATGTGGTACAAAACGCACATAATACAAACTTAAAATGTAAACATCTACCCCTTGGTTTTACATGCTGTTCAGGCCTACCACTGTGTGTCAATGGGAAGACATTTTCTCTTCTACAGTCTCTTATGGTTGTAGGTGTTCCCATTGTCTGCGTGTCAGCACGTGGGCACGCATGTGCGAGTGCATGTGTGAGGGCTGGTACACCCGTGTCATGAAATGCATGCATGCGGTGGTCAGGGGACAATCTCACAATCTCAGGTAGCAGCCTTTACTTTTCAGCTTGTTTGAAACAGCTCTCCCTCCGTCTTTCCCTTTGTTTCTCTCTGTCTGTCTGACTCTGTCTCTGCCCCACCACCTTTCTGTCACTCACCACTGCACTTGCCAGGCTAACTGTCCCACAAGCTTCTGGAGACTGTCCTGTGCCCCCCTCTCACTCACCATAGCAACACTGGGATTACAGGTCTGTGACGTGTGTTACTGTGCACAACTCATCTGGATTCTAGGGATTCAAATTCAGGTCGCCACACTTGCATGGCAAGTGTTTTCCAACTCCCCCGATCCCCAGTCATTAGAAGTTTTTGTTTTTGTTTATTGAGACGGGGTTTCTCTGTAACTTTGGAACCTGTCTTGGAACTCACTCTGTAGGCTGGGCTGGCCTCGAACTCACAGAGATCCACCTATCTCACCCCCCAAGTGCTGGGATTAAAGGTGTACACCACCACCACCTGACTGTTATAGGCTTTTAAAAAGTGTGTTTATTGTTATTATTCCTGGATGTCAGTTTGGCTGGCTATAATGTTCTTGGGCACCATTTTATTGTAATCAACATTTCTGTCAGTGCCATTGTATTGTAGCATCAGATGTGATTTGCAGGAGTCATCCTGGTCAGGCCTCTCCCTGCTTCCTACCCCATAATACAAAATGTCCGCATTAGTCAGGGTTCTCTGGAGTAACGGACCATGCAGAGTGAATCTCTCTGTATACAGAAAGGGAATTTATTAGAATGATTTTCAGGCTATGGTCTGGCTAATCCAATAATGACGGCCTGTGAGCAGAAGTTTCAAGAATCCAGTAGTTGTTCACTCCGCAGGGCTGCATCAACTGGTCTTTGATATACACTGGAATCCCAAAGAAGCAGGCTCCACTGCCAGTGAAGGAATAGGTAGGCTAGCAAGGTGAGAGCGAGCAGTAAGTGAGCAAAAGTTTCCCTCTTCTAAGTCCTTTATATAGGTTGACAGCAGAGGGTGTGGCCCAGGTTAGAGGTGGGTCTTCCCACCTCAGAAGATCTGGATTAGAAGTAGATCTTCTCACTTCAACTTATTTAATTAAGCAAAAGTCTCTCACAGGTGTACCCAGCTATTTCGGGGTTTTAGTTAATTCCAGATATAGTCAAGTCGACAGCCAAAATAGCCATCACAGTGTCCTTATTATTTTTGTTGTTGTTGTTAATCTCGTTCAGTTAGTGTAGAAGAATGGGTCTTTCTGTGACATTTCTTGAGTATGTATCCTTGTATTTGGATCATATTCATGTTCCCGTTCCTCTCTCCAAATAGACCTCCTAGAGCCTTCAACCCTACGGACTATCACTCATAAGACAGTTGCCTGCCAGAGGAGAAGTTTGACTCCCAGAAAGAGATCCCACATAGCTTTGACTTGTCGAGTCACCGTAGGAGAGAGGGGGGCTGAGACATGGTGATGAGGGGACCATGCCTATACTGCTTATCTATGCTTGCTTCTCCTCCATTTTAGCCCGAACTTCATGTTAGGACTAAAGATGGGTTTTGGTGGTTGTGGGGGAGATCACTGACCTTCTTTGTTCCACTTCCTAATGTGGTCACTGTGACGAAACCTTCTATTGCTTTTCATTATTAACTATGGCTTTAATTGGATTAGTGAGGATGGGTGGCCAAACCTGGCTAGTGGGGGGACTGTCAGGACCCAGGCTCTGACCCTAACTGTGCTAACATCTACGTCAGGGATACCACCCATTACTCTTCACTGCCTTAATGGAGGTGTCTCCATCTGAACTGTCCGGTGTATTGGCATGGCGTCTTTCATCCCTACAACCTCCTGCTACGCCAGTTTTACTTCAGTTCATCAATTGATTCAGTAACTCTCCTTGCAAAGCCTTCCTAGCAGCTCAGTCTTAAACAATAGGGTCCCTCTCAACAGGACCCCGAGTCAGAAGCTCAGAGCCAAGGAGCGTGCCAGAAAAAGAGGACCCACTCTTCGCTGCTGACTCTTCATGCCGGAGGAGTCCACCCTTTCACCACAGCCTCCAGCTGGATGCAGGACAGAGACCTGCTGGCCTGTCCCCCAGGTAGGACACCCACTGGTCTCTTTTAGTCTTGTCGATGGGGCTTCTGCTCCCCTCCCCCTCTGGGGAGCTGCACAGCTGCAGCCAGAGCTGTCTGCTTCTTTTCAGGGCACAGCCCTTCTGTCTGTCAGTTCATTTCATCCGTCCTGTCAACCCCCTGCAGGGTTTCATATGCTCCTCCACCCTTTCCCTCTCTGCAACTGGCTAGTCTTTGTTATCCCCACTCTTCTCATTCGCTACCCTACATGGAGGCAGCCTCTGATCTATTATTTTACCCCCAAGTCCACAATGGCCTTTTTAATCCCTACTGCTTATTAACTTAGCCAAGCCATATCGCAATGGCAACGGCTCTGGGTAGAATTTTCCAGAGGATGGAGCGCCTTTTAGATCTGTTTCAATTTGGATTCTTTCATTCATGAATATTTCCTTCAATTTTATCTCTAAATATATTCTTTCCTTCTTTGTGGGATTTCCATTCAAGGACACCAATTGATGGTATCTTGGCTTTCCCATGCCTCCCCCATCTATTCCTTGCCTGCCTGTCTCTGTGTCAGTACCTCTTTGTTCCTGATGTTATTATTATTTGACTTGTGTGGTTCGCTGCATTGCTTTGGTGCGTCTGGTTTTTTTGTTTGTTTGTTTGTTTTTTTGGTTGTTCTTTGTTTTGTGGTTTTTGTTTGCTTGTTTGTATTCTCTTTTAAACTAATTCCCTCATCCTTCATCTCAGGACTCACACTTAACAGGTTTTGTCTGCTATAAAGAGCTCGCATGAAACACGCCTTCCATCATGTTGTCATTGTGGTTTCTCTCAGCCTGCTTTCTCCCGATGGAGGTTTGTCTAGTTACTGGCACATTTCTATCTGTTCCATTGGCTGTAACACCCTAGGGCAAGTTTTCTTCCACACTCTTTCAGACTTTTCTGATACTAATTATCTTCTTCCCAATTACCAGCCAGGACTGCACGCTGACCTTTGAATGACCTTCACTGAGAGTGAACCTGCATTTCTCCCTGCCTCTGAGAGCCTCGGGAAGGCCAGGTGAGCTGCTGTATGAATTCTAATTGGTTTTATTAATAAAAACTTGGGGCCAGATATGGGGCAAATGCTGCAAGATCAGAGAGAGAAAGGAGCTAGCCACAGCCAACTCTTACCTTGCTAACTCCTCAGTTGAACAATGGCTGAGCTCCTGTCTCCTCCTGCCTTATATTTCTCTCTCCAGCCAACCATATCACTTCCTGTCTGTCTGTACAGACCTCCAGACCTCTATGGTTAACTAGTGGCTAGCTCCACCCTCTGATCTCCAGGCAAGCTTTGCTAGAGCGCTAACAAAAAATGTCATCACAGTGAGCTTCCTTCTTCTCTCAGTTACTTGTCTCATTGCTGCAGCAAGGGATCTAACCACATCAACTCAGAGAACAAAGGGTTTACATTTGCTCACCATGTGAGGGTCAGTCCAGATGGAAGTCACTGCAGCAGCACTGTAGCGCCAGCGCTACCGCAGTGCCGAATTTTGGGCAAGGAGCTGAGGATTTAGAGAAACACCACACAGCTGGTCATTGGTGCTAAGAGAATGCTGTTTATTGAAGGGCGAACGTGGTCTATATATACACGGGCTTGCAGCACTGTGGAAAAACCCAGGGTTCCTGTTATTGAAGGGCCGAATCAGTAAACAACCAAGCGGAACAAGGAGCTTGCCGTTAGGCCAGAAGTGCAAGATGTACCCCACGAGATGCAAGATGTACCCCCACGAGATGCAAGATGTACCCCCACGAGATGCAAGATGTACCCCCACGAGATGCAAGATGTACTTGCTAGCCAAGGTCAGCAGGGAATAAACAGACATCCCAGGGGGAAGGGCCCAACACAGGACCTTGACACAAATAGTCACATTGCACCCTTGTCAGGAAGGAGTGCAGTGAGGGCTGGTGCTGAGCTTGCTCCTCCTCTTACTAAGATTGGGACCCCAGCCCCTGGGTTGGTGGCACTCAGACTTAGGATGTATTTTCCCACTTCAGTTAACCTAATCTAGAAACTCCCTGCAGACATACCTGGGGTTTGTGTCCTAGGGGATTCTAGATCCTTGTCAAGTTGACAGTCAGTATAAGCCACCACATCCTGTCTAGACTGATTTTTAGTTTTTACATGTGGTAGCTTTATTCTGTCATCAACAAATTTGGGAACAGCAGAAGGATGCTTAAGAGAAATGTTCCCTTATCTCCTCTCTGTTCAAGGTCAACTCGACAAGGTACTGAAGTGCTTTCTGAGCGTGAATACTCTGATCTTTCATTTTGATTCCCTTTGTGTACGCATGCACGCAAAAGAGATGAACCTTGAGTACCGTTCCTCCACTACTCCCTGTGGTAATTTTAAAAAAGCAGTGTGTGTGAGAGAAACCATGTGACAGAGTTCACGTGAGTTTTTATTAAGGAAAAGGAACATAGAAAGAAGCAAGGCGAGGGGGGAAGACTGGCCTTTGGGGACAGGAGCAGAAGAAGAGAAGAGAGAGGCAGAGGTCGGGGGAGACAGAGAGAAAGGAAGAGACAGATGAGAGAGAGGGAGAGAGAGAGAGATGGGAGGCAGGCAGGGCCCTTTTAAAAGGGAATGTAGTGAATGTGCACAGGAGGTGCTCTTAGTGGCTACAGCTGAGGACTTAGCCTGTCAGAATCCCAAGGGCAGACCAGCACAGATGCCTGAATGCTAACACTCTCCATCTTAGTTCTTGGAGACAGTCTCTCACTGACTTGGACCTTCCCAAGGAGGCTTGGCTGGCTGGCCAGCAAGCCCCGGAGCCATCGTCTCCACTTCCTCAGCTCTGGTGTTATAATTATGAGCCACCACACTAGTCTTCTTCTTCTCTTTTATTTTTTAAAATAGATTCTAGGAATCAAGCTTAGATTCTCATGCTTGTTCAGCAAGTGCTTTACCACCTGAGCGACCACACCAGTGCCATTTGCTGCTCTTTTTTAAAGCTATGGAGTAATGTGCCCTGGGCCCTGGCCCCTGGCCCCTGTTGAAGGCAATTGATGAGGACTGTGTTAGCTCTCTTCAGCAGATGTCAATTATGTCTTCTGTTGGAGTACTCCAAGACCTTGCCTTCGCTTCTCCATACCCTATCTCATCCTATTTTAAGTGGAAATCCACAACCTTGAGCCACACTTGCTGTGTGTTCTGCAGCACCCGCATCCTTTCAGGACTGCATACCCCTTCTTTGGCATAGCCACTGGCACCATAGTCCTGCGTGGGTGAGAAACACGCGTTTCCTTTTTTCCTACAAGATCAGAGACATAGAGTCTTTATTGTGTGGCGAATGAAATCACAGTTCGGGGACTGGAGAGTTGCTTAGTTGGCGAAGTGCTTGCTTTGCACACACACCAGGATCCAAGTTTCATTCCTAGAATCACCACAAACATGCTGAACCTGGTGTTACACAGTTGAATTACCAATGCTAGGGAGGTGGAGACAGGTGGATCCTTGGCAGTCATTGCCTGGCAGCCTAGACTGCTCTGGGAGTCCTAAGCAGTAGTGAGAGACTGTTTAACTTGAAAACATGGTAGATGACATATGAGGAATGATACCTAGGGTTGTCCTCTGACCTTCATATGCACAATACACACATATACTCACACCCACACACATATGAATCTTCACATATCTTCCATGCATGAGTGCGTGCAAGCTCACATAGTCACAGTTAAGAAATTAAACTGCACACAGGGGAGAGAGATAATGAAGTCGTTTTGATCATATGGCAATGCAACAGAAGTGTGGCATGAGAGACCTACCAGAGGCCTGTCTGGCACCTCATTTAGCACAGGTCTCCTACTTCATCCCTGTCTGAAGTGAAGTAGGAGGAAAGCATGGACTTCCAGATTTTGTGAAATGAAATGAAACTTGTGTCATAGTTGTTTCTATGGGTATCTCCAAAAGTTGCTTATCTTGAACTACTGAATTGTAGTCTAGCTTGGTGTGTAAATAGGCTGAACATTATCCTTGGAACAAGTCTCAGCATCCATGCCTTGGTCCACAGGTACTCACCTGTTCCAGCTACCATCAGATCAGTGCCATTTCTTGGCAAGTCAGTCATTGTTCTCACCTTAGCTTTCTATGCACCGTTTTCCCCTTGTTGGGTCTAGATAGTAACCAGCTGCACATAAGCTTAGAGCTGTTCTGAACTCAATCTGATTCTGAGGGATCCACAATTTGCAAATTATTCTTTTCTCGGGTAAATTGTTTACTTTGTTATGTCTAAAGTGTTTAATTGATACTCCAAGTAGAACCAAAGGCCTGCCTATGGGGAGGAAAAAGAATGAACAGGGTCTTCTCTTTTTATGTGGTGCTGAGATAGGGATATAGGAGCCTTTAGAAGGTTCAAAGTAGAATACAGACCTTGCTCTGGTCTGCACACAGTGCCAGCAGCTGACCTGGAACAGAAAGTAAATAATAGAAGCAACATTGCCATCACCATCATGATCAGCACACACTGGGTTGTCCTCTGACCTTCACATGCAAGACACACACACACAGTTGATCATTCATAAGGAGTGGGAACCTGCACTAACCACTTGCCTCATTGCTGTGATGAAATACCCAGCAAAAAGCAGCCTTCAGGTGGGAACTATTTGTTAGGGCTCAGAGTTCTTGGTTCTACGGATACTGTTCATTATAACATGAGGTAGCTGATCGCATTGCATCTGTAGACAGGAAGCAGACAGAAATGGATGTCACTGCTCAGTCCACTTTCTTCTCTGTATTCAATCCAAGACTTCAGCCTGTGGAATGGTCCTGCCTACATCTAAGGTGGGTTTTCCCATTCTGGGTAACCTAACCAGATTTATGCACAAACACTAGCATAATTTAGACAATGCATTGCAGGTCTGCTAAGGAGTGCATCTCCTAGAGAATTCTAGGTCCTGTCAAGTTGATGATCAGTATAAAAACCATTACAACACCTAGGTGTTACAAGATATAATTTCATAAAATCTGACTTCATCATGTAGATAAGAAATGGATGACCCCTTGAATACAAAACCATTGATCTCTGAGTTCAAAGTGTTATATCTAGAAATAGCTGTTAGATTTTTTTCTCTAAGTCTATCACTGACATCTAGAGCATGTTAACTTTTTCTTCATCTCAGTCCCAAATACAAAGGGGCCTAGAATGCTTTAAGAGGAGACTCCAATTAAACACTCCATCTGCTGTGTTAGACTGGTTCTGGGAGACAGCAGTTGGCTCTTCCAAGGAAGCACTTTCTGGGGATGACCGAGCTGAGGTATGAGCCTGCTCACTCATCTGTAGGGACCAATGGATGGGCCTCAGGACTCAGCTGAAGTCCTTCCAGCAGTTCAGTGGAGCTTCCTGAGCCATCAGCACAGGAGGTTCTGGGGCAGTGGTCCCTGCACCCTGAAGGACTGGTGCCTCTTTTGATTCCACCACACCCCTATTCTCCTTTCTAAAGATACATGGACACATTAGTTCCTTTCCCTGACTTAGTCAATCAGAGAGAAGAACTGACCAAAGTGTTTTTTTCTTACCACCTTGTGAGGAGGGGCAGATGATAGAGAAAGTTGGTAGGAAAAGGTCTGTCTTCTGATGGTCACAAGGAGACAAATGAAGTTATAAACAGAAAGGGCCATTATTATGATCTCTTGATCCTCTTTGCCTTCTACAATCCCAATGTCCCTTAAAGTCTGGAGCATCATCATCCTTTCTGTTCTCAAGAACTTTTTAGATTTATTCTTCAAGGCCTTTACAACATCTACCCAGTTCCAGGAACTCTTGGAGGATAGATGTATCATGAGGGATCAAAGGACTCTGTCCCCCAGGGAAAACACTATGATGCATAGCAGCTGACAGGGTTCAACTACTGAGTGTATGTATTCAAGCCTCAAGGGGAGGGTGTGGTGCCTGCAAAAGGCATATGGGTGTTGTCAGGGGCCATGAGAGGTACAGCAGGTGACAACTAGTGTTCAGATGTCACCCACCAGCGGAGTGGTTATCTGATGGAGGTTAATCCTGTCCAGACAAGGCCTGCAGGACCCTCAACTCTGGAAACTGTTGCTCACTTTTGCTGAAGCAGTTTAGTGTCTCCCCAATACCTACATTGTAGTGTGTAATCTCATATGATGTGTATGTGTAATCTCTTGATTGTGTCTCAATCTTATGGGTATATATATCTGTGAATAGCCAGGAAGATGACTTTTCATTTATCTGTATAGTTTTGATATATAAAATATATACTGGGACATGCTTTATAACTGGATATATTTGATCCAGAATAAGACTGAAAAATCTGCCTTGTTCTTTTGCTTATTGGGTGACTTCCCCCATCCCATGAGACCTCCAGTGAGAGAATTTAGTCATAGAGTCAGAAACCTTGGTTCCCACAGCCTAATCTTCACTTTGTTCCCTGAGACAAAACTTAGAAGCCAACTCCTGGCAATTTTCTTTTATTTTGCAGGACATTTAGTCAGGAGAGGAGTCTTTCAAATAGATGACATTTGGAACCTTCTAAGACAGAGGTATGGCATGTCCAAGCTTTTTTGATTCTTAGTCTTTCCTGATAAGGACACTGGGTATCCCAAATTCACCCACAGCTGACTTGGGAAAATGCTAACTTCAGTTGATCTCTGCTTTAACCCTAAAAAAGCTATTAATTCCCTACATTTACCCCTAGTTTAATTAAAGCACACCTAGGAATGTAGTTTCATGCATGTGTTCCCCTTCTCCCCTCTTAGAATTTAAAGCCTCCTAAATCAGCCCTTCTGCCTCTTAGCATGCTGTTGAGGCACTATTCTAACCACACCTCTCCAGACCATAAAGATGCTGATGATGTCACTTGGGACAGCTCCTATCTGTTTTATGGCCCCGAGAGAAATTCTGGCTCTGTAACTTTGTGATTACCAGAGAATTGCCTTTTTTGTTTGTGTGTGTGTGTGTGTATAAACTAGAAAGTTTGCAGAACAGAGAAGAGCAGAGAATAAAGAACATGATTTGAACAGCACATGCATGAACTCATTCTATACTTCTTAGATTAGAAATTTTCTTAGTCATTTTGCTATGCTGAGGTAACTGACCTGAACCTCAGCAGGGAGTCAGCAGAACTGGACTCTGCTGGCCCCTTATAGGGTGTTCCACATTTGAGTGCCAAAACACATGGGTGCAAAGCCCCAGGCAATGCACTTTGGCATAATATAATGCACACTTCCCCCCTTTCATATGTAGGGGCTGTCCACATGCTAGAAGCTCAGAAAGGTGAAGAACTGAGCTGAGGTGTGAGCCTGGTTCCTCGTGCGTGGACATCCTGAGGCTCTGATTGGGCAGAGGGTCTGGATTTAGAAGCTCATTTGCTCAGTTTCATTCATTCTCTGATGGTAGTATACTGGTTAACCTTCTCTGAAATCAAATTACCTGTGTGCCAAATTTGTTTAGACCAACCACTGTTCCAGCAGAATTTTATGAAATCGAATGCATTAAACTCGAAATAGGAATTGCTTGACTCATAGTAAGACTGATAAACAGCAGTGAGAAAAACAGGAGTAGAAAAAGTAGGTGGGGCAGGGAAACAGGGGACCTGGGGGCAGAGGGGGAACAGGGAGTAGAGGGTAGAAAGAGCCAGGCTGTAGATGGTTGGGGGACATTTGTTGACTGAGTTTTCTGTACTGCCCAGTTCCCACAGTCATTAAGTGCCAAAGAAATGCACAGAGATCTACATTAGTTATAAACTGATTGGCTCATTAGCTCAGGCTTCTTATTAACTCTTATAACTTATATTAGCCCATTTATTCTTGTCTGTGTTAGCCACATGGCTTGGTATCTTATTCAGCAATTCAGTCATATCTTGCTTTTTCTGTGGTGGGGTCACAACTGCAGAAAGAGCTTCCTTCTTCCCAGAATACTCCTGTTCTCATTGACCCACCTCTACTTCCTATCTGATTGTCCCGCCTATACTTCCTGCCTGGCTACTGGCCAATCAGCATTTATTTAAAATATAACTGACAGAATACAGACCATTGTCCCACACCAGACATTGACATACAACTTGCTAAGATGTAGAGCCAAAATGTGGAGAGGCATGATTAGACACATTCTCCTCCACTCCTGTCAGCAGTTCCTCCCATCCTCTCTCACAGGGACTAAGGCGTGGAGAGAGGAGGAGAAACTTCCACTTTATGCTGTGAAGCTGCGGTGCTGGTGTGCTTTGAGGAGAAAGCTATCAACTTTCTGGAAAACATTTTGGTGGTACATCTGAATGTACCATGGGTACATTCAGATGCATGTGCACATGCATCTGGCACATGCACATGCAAGGGTCATTAACTAGACTCGGTGAGTTATTAAAAACAACCTTAAAAGATATATGAACTTAGGAGGAAGATAGGTTGGTGGGGCCCATGGGGAGTTAGAGGTGGGTAATGGGTATGATCAAGGTACATTGCATACTTGTATGGAGTTTTCAAAGAATAAATAAAAAGCATAATTTGAAAATACCATTTGTCAATTCATGGGTGTTTGCATTCTTACTACTTTTTGGCTTTTATGACTAATCCTTCTCTGAACATTTGTGTTTAAGGTAGTATGGCTGCTTTCTGGTGGAGCTGCTAGGTTGTGTAGTGACCGCTGGGCTTTTTGAAGAGCCAACAGGTTGTTTTCAAGCGTTTTTGCACTTCAATATTTCCTCCAGCAGAATATGAGGACCCACTTTTCTCTGAACCCATACCAACACTTGCCTATCCTTTTTATTTTAGGCATCCCAGGGAGTGGGTTGTGCTGCTCTGTGTGAATTTGATTTGCATTTCTGTGACATTAACACATGTTGTGCTTTGAATGAGACATCTCCCATAGCTGCAGGAATTCAACAGTTGGTCCCTCGTGGATGGCACTGTTTGGGAGGCTTAGAAGATGTGGCCTTATTGGAGGAAGTGGGCTTTGAGAGTTTCTTTTGAGTTGGCTATCTCTGCTTTCTGCTTGAGGTTTGCGATGTGAGTTGTCAGCTGTTGCTGAAACCATGCCTGCTGTTGTTTGTATCCCACGTTGTGATGGACTCTTATCCTTTTGGCACCATAGTGCAAATAAGCTCTTCCTTCTATGAGTTGGCTTCTTCGTGGTGTTTTATCACAGCCACAGGAAAGTAATCAATACAATAGATGAACATCTTCTCATGTGATCATTCAGTATTGGCATATTTTCTGTCAGAGGTATCTACTCAAGTCCTCTGTCCATTTGAATTTGATTCTTAAGCTGTCTCTTTGAATTGAGGGAAGAGCACAATAGTTGTTGTCTAATAACAAATGGTCAGCCCTGAAAGCACACACATACTAGTAACACACTGAACAGGCTGGATTTTATATGTTTTTAGAAGATATATATGTAAATAAATTACACATATATAATACATATAAACATATATATGCATGTGCTTATGTGTGGAACAACAATTAATGAAAAACAAGCCATAAATTTGAAAGAGTAGGAGAAGCATGTGAAAGAATTTGGATAGAGGAAAGAGAAGGGGGAATGATGTAATCATAGTATAATCTCAAAAGTTAGGAGAAATAATAAATAGTTTTATATTTTTTATGCGTATGTGTGTGTGTGTGTGTGTGTGTGTGTGTGTGTGTACCTGAAGAGGCCAGAAGAAGGCATCAGGTCTTCTGGAAATAGTAGCAAGTACCAGTACCAAGCACCTCAGCCATCCCTCCATCTCCACAAGTATTATTTATGTATCTGGCAGACAAGTGCTGTTGGAGGCCGCTTGTTCATTCCTGGCAGCTCAGACCCGAAATAATCACACAGAAATCTGTATTAATTAAATCACTGCTTGGCCTATCACTTAAGCATATTGATAGCTAGCTCTTACATCTAGAATTAACCTATTTCCATTATTTTATATTTTACCATGAGGTTTGAGGCCTACCTTCAAGGTTCCAGCTGGCAGCTCTGTGTCTTTCCCCTCTGGCGGCTACATGGCGTCTCTGACTCCACCTTCTTTCTCCTAGCATTCAGTTTAGTTTTCCCTGCCTAGCTCTATTCTGCTCTGCTATATGCTCAAAGCAGTTTCTTTATTTATTAACCAATAAAAGCAACACATATACAGAAGGACTTCCCACATCAGACACATTCTGGGTTAATTTCTAGTTTTGTTGATGGTCTCCTTTGAAGCTCAGAATTTATTAATCACACATACAAAATCAATGCTCTTGGAAGCTTATGATGTTGTGTTAGGCTGTATTCACAACTATCTTGACGTATATGCAGTTGTGGCTTGGACATACCTGTTCATAGGCTGTGCCCACACATACCTTTGTGTGGGTCTATATGCATCTCATTTATGAGGAAGCTGGAGTGCTATCTGACTTGTTCAACCTGTCTATGCTGTCAGAAGCTGGGTGGCTCCTCTGCTCTCTTCTGAGATCCTGGCTGTGAGTGACTACGTGGAGTCCCTACAGGGAACACTGCAGGTCCATGGTGGCCTGTGCTGATTTACTATGGGCTCCCCTGTGGATGCTATAGAGATAGTTCTTTGGGGAAAGAAACAGCTGGAGGGAAGGGCTGCACACAGGAAGTGTATGGAGAATGCCATTCAGTCCTTTCACTGTTTTATCTTTGTGTGTGTGTGTGTGCTTGTGTGAGGGAGATACACATATATGTGTGTGTGGTGTGTGGATGTGGACAGTACAGAGGAGAATACTGGTGTCCTGCTCTCCACCTTATTCCCTTGAGGCAGAGTCTCTCACTAAAACTGGAACTGAGCTTCCACTTGCAAGCCCGCATGATCTTCCTCTCTGCTTTTACAGCACTGGGATTAGAGGCACACCCAAGACCATGCCTGGCTTTTTATATGGGTGCTCAGGATTCAGATCCTGGTCCTCAAGCATTTGCAGCAATGCCTCTGATCCCCTGAACCATCTCTCCAACCCTGGGTTTCATTCTGTGACAAGTGAACCAAAAGTTCAGAGAGGACTATGGACAGCTGAGAGATCTACACTTAGGCAATAGAAACATTTTAGAAAGCAGATGGCTGGATGTACCTAAGACCTTAAGATGTGACAGGTGGAGCATTCATAATTCAAAACACACAAATTTCAGAACCTCCAAAGTCTAAAACTTTTTGAAGGCTGGCACAATACCACCAGGAGAAAAATGCTGTGCCATGAAGCCATTTCATGCACCAAATTATTAGAAAACTAAAATATCACATTAGACTATTAAATATTAATATAAAGTACAGATATCAAATATTAATCTAACATTCAAAATACCCAATATTAAAACCACGAGATACACGCTGTGTGTATAAAGACTATGGGAAACACATGAATCTTACATTTACCCGGGTCCCATCACTGAGAAAATATTCGGGAATCGCAAGAAGTCCAAAATCAGAAACACCTCTGTTCTTTCAAGCATTTCAGATAAAGGACCTGCACTGAGCTTCTCCACAAGCATGGTGGTTTCAAGAAGTTAAGATGAATGGAGGACAAAGTACGAAGAGCATCTGTCTCAAGGTGCTTATTATGCATGGGATTGAACAAAGTAGGTGAGTTGATAGGTAAAACGGGCAAGGAAATCTGGGCACATCTACCAGCGCTCTACTTCACAATGCGTCAGTGTGTAGGCAGGTGAGCTGATAGGTAAGCGGCCAGGGAAGTCTGGGCACATCTACCAATGCTCCATTTCACAATGTGTCAGTGTGCTCGCACAGCCCCTGCCTCGGTTACTTTCTTGTTGCTTTGTTAAGATACGTGGATGAAAGCAACTTAAGGAGAAGGTTTTATGCCTGGGAAGGCATGGCAGCAGGCAGGGAAGGGGTGGGGGCAGGAGCAGGAGCCTGGTGGGTCCCTCTGCACCCCCACTCAGGAAGTAGAGAAAGAAAAGAAAGCTTCTCACCTGGGAGTCCTGGTATCTGTAGCTTATCAAAGAGTAGAGGGCCGTTCTACCTTCCCTGGACCTGGGTTTTCACCAGGGTGTGAAACACAAGCATTGCTATCCCCCAGGCTTTGTCATCATCATTGGGACCCCCCACCCCCCGCTCTCCACAGTCACCGCACCCTGCTTGGCTAGCCCATAGCTTCTTCCAGGTATAACACACTACTAGCTCCTGCTCCAAATCCACCCTAAGTGTAGCTTCAGAAGGACCTCTGCAAAATGCCATCTGCCCTGGTTGAAGCGCATTGAACACCTATGAGCATGATGCCTAGTTTCTTGACATGTATTGGGTAGTCTACCTAGTGAGGGCCCAGAAATCATTTGCTGGAGGAGTTGGTTGGCTCCCCTTAGTGTCTGCAGGCACTGGTACCAGCATGTGTATGCTTGTGACTATCCCTTGCCCCCTCATGGCCCCAATGTCCAGCATTTCACTTCAAATCGGCTAATTAAGATTGCACCTCTAGAGCAGCCGATGACCTTGTCTTAGAGAACTGGCCCTTTGATGCCACAGGGACACACATCTCCGCAGAGGAGAAGGATGCTCCATTAACAGGCTCTGAAATAAAAGCACAGCCAGGTCTCAGGGATGAGGCTTGCTTGTCAAAAGTGGCCTGGGGACAGCCTGTCTTCTTGTAGCGTTAGCATCTGGTGTAGGGAGTGTTCTCGGGAGCAGCTTCTCCAGATGAATCCTGCCTGACGCTGTGAGACCACATCTTCCCTCTCTACCCTGAAAACCTGTCCTTTCCCTAGGTCCATCTCAGACTGCAGCTGCTCTGGGAGCACCCTACTGCCTCACAATGGGGACTCTCATTTTCTTAGCTGCCCTGGCTGCACTCAGTACTTTGTTCAGCTCTGACCACTTGTTTTTTTTTTTTGTTGGAATCTATGCATTTTGTAAGGAACAGCATCGTAATGTGTAATGCCATGTTCATACATGTATATAATGAGCATGAAGAGTATTCCTCCTGTGTCCTCCTACCCTCCATTTCCTCCCTCACCCACCTCACATTGTTTAAGAGGCAGTTTGCTGCCTGCTTTCATGCCATCCATATATATATATGTATATATATATAATTTTATGTACCTATATAAAGTCTAAGAATCACAAATGAGAATAAATATGTGATATTTGTCTTTTTAAGGCTAGTTCAATTACTTAATTTAATATTTCCAATTATACCTATTTTTCAACAAATGACATAGGTATCTTCTGAGCTGAAAAAACATATATATGTATGTGCATATGTATTTTTTCTCTATTCCCTTATTATCAGACATCCAAGTTGCTCTTATAATTTAGTGCTTATGAACAATGGTGCAATAAACCTTGCTGTGAAGTTGTCTCTTGATGTGGAATAATGCTTCTGTACACTTGTAAAGATTTGTAATTCATATTGGTTTAATAAAATGCTGATTGGCCAGTAGCCAGGCAAGAAGCATAGGTGGGGCAACCAGACAAGGAGAATTCTGGAAAGAGGAAAGGCAGAGTTAGTGACCAGCCAGATGCAGAGGAAGCAAGGAGAATGCTTTACACAGAGGAAGCAAGATGAGAATGCCTTACTAAGAACAGTTATCAAGTCACGTGGCTAAACATAGATAAGGATTATGGGTTAATTTAAGCTCTAAGAGCTAGTTGGTAATAAGCCTAAACAATAGGTCACACTATTTACAATTAATATAAGCCTCTGTGTGTTTATTTGGGACTGAATGGCTGTGGGACCAGGTGGGACAGAAACTTCTATCTACAGTCTCTATATGTTGATTTGGAGTCCTTTGGCTAAATATCCATAGGGATGTACTGGATATTGTAGATCTATGTTGCTTTATGGATTCTGCATACCAACTTCCTTAGATGCTAGACTAGCTACAGCCCTATCAGCAGTATATAGGGATTCTCTTTGGCTTACATTCTTATGGTTTGCTTAGGGACCACTGCTCTGAATGGGGTGAGATGGAACTCAATATAATTTTAATTTATACTTCTCTGAGGACTGATGGATTGAACATTTTCTTATGTTTATTAGACATCTTTTGAGATTTGCCTGTTCATTTTAAGTACTTCCTTCTCTTCCCTCCATTCCTCCATTTCTCCCTCCTTCCCTTCCTCACTCTTTTCCTCCCTTTCTCCCTCTCTCCCTTCCTCCCTTCCTTTTCTCCTTCCTTCCCTCTCCCTTTGATAGCTGAGAACCTGCTCAGTGTTAGGCACCAAAACACATATGCGAAGAAAGTAGGCCCTGGCTAGAGCAACTGAATTGTGGGAAGAAGATGAAGGGAGATGGGGTGTGCACCTATGGTCTGGGAACACCTGGGAAGCACTCCTGGATGAAGGAGGTTTGATTGTGATGTCTAGCATGAGCCAAGAGCAACAAAAACATGAGGGATTCCCAGTCAATGAGCAGCACAGCTCTGAAACACAAACACTCAGCACAGAGTGCAGGCAGCCAACTGTGACAGTGGAGGATTAAGTCTACAGACAGACCATCTGGCCTGGGCACTGGACCTCCCAGACACCACAGCTGAGAGCATCCACAGGTTCCCAGGAATCAAACTGAGAGCATTCGTGTCGCAGTTCAACATCCCTCACAGAGCCACAGACATCATGCGTGTGCCTGAAGTAAATACCTCTCGGGGCACAAGAACTCATCCTCTACCTGGGAAGAGAGAGTCTCTGCTCCTCAGGACCATTTTTATCATGTTCATGTAGGGAAAATGTGATATTTCAGATCACAGGAAGTAGGGAAATACAGGCAATACAAGAACGGAAATCGTAACTCGCAGATTAGCAGCTACAAGTGCACAAGAGATGGAGGACAAGAGCACGATCTATGTAATGATCATTCCTCAACTCTCAGGGGGATTGGCCTTTTTTGTCATTCTTCCCCCCTTTCTCTTTCTCTCTCTCTCTCTCTCTATGTGTGCTCCCACTGTGTATATGTGGTCACACTATTTACAATTAATATAAGCCTCTGTGTGTTTATTTGGGACTGAATGGCTGTGGGATCAGGTGGGACAGAAACTTCTATCTACAGTCTCTATATGTTGATTTGGAGTCAGAGGCCAGAAGAGGATGTCAGGTCTTTTTAGCATTCTTCACACTATTTCCTCTAGACAAGGTCTTTCATTGAACATAGAGCTAGGCTGTCATGGAGCAAGCCCCGGGAATCCTATCTTCATTCTCCACAGTGAGTAGGGTTACAGGCAAACATGGCCATGTGTGGAATATTACGTGGGAGCTGTGGGTTCAAATGCGGGTTCTCATGATTGCACAGTAAAAGCTTTACCCCCTAAGAACATGCCCTAGTCTCCCTTATTTTCTGTTTCATGTTTAAGTTTCTTCTTTTAAATTAAGTATCAGCTTTCTCTTTTTCTTCATGATTTGCAAAAAGTCTATATTGAAATAATAACATTTTGATAATCAGAAAATGCTTGTCTTTTAGCTTCATAAATGCCATTCTCAAGACAGTTGGATCCATCGTTTGATTTTTAAAATAGTTGGGTCTTTATTATCACATTTGAAAGAGATCCCCTACTTTGATATTATGAAAGCCATCTGCATGTCTGCTGAGTTGTTCCCTGGCTTTACTTTCACATTTAATTCTTTCTTTCACTTGTAACTTGTTTTGTACACACCTTCTATTAGTTACATTTTTTCTGTTGATGCCACCAAATACCTGGCAAGAGCAACAACTTGCAGGAGGGGTTTGTTTTGGCTCCTAATCTGGCAGGATGAGGTCCATGACAGTGGGGGAAGGCATGGCAGCAGGCCTGTGAGGGAACAAGTCACTATGCCTGGGGTAGACAACTCACGTGACCTTCTTCGCATCTGTGGATTGAAAGTGTGACACCTGGGTCTCTGAAGGCGGTGCTGTCCTCCATCTCCGCTCTCCAGTGCCCTGCAGATATCTGCATGGACCTTGGCTCCTCTATACTACGTCTTTCTTCTCTCTGCTTCCCCAGGGATGTCTGGGTGATATTTCACCAAATTACCAGGAGTCCCAGTACAGCAGTGCTAGGGGGCACTTTATTCTTCTGTTTCCACAGAAACAGCCAGCTGCAGCCAGCTGTGACCCATCTGGACAACTGTGATGCATTGTCTTTGCTTGCCTATGGATGAGGTCAGTTCAAACCAGGTGTCCCCACATTCACTTCTTGCCGGGGATAGCCCTGGCTTATATTTCAGTCATTCTGTGACAGTTCTGACTAGCCCCATTTTCATTCTCAGGTGTTTTACTGTGGGGTGATAAGTTGTCCAGCTCCTTATTCATAACTATTAATAATATCACCTCAGTTGTATCATGTTGATTGAGGGCACTGCATCTATTGAATTCAATTGCTATTGAAAGTATCTTCCTAGAGGAAATACTACTATAGGCAATGGAAAAAAAACTACGCAAAGCCAGGAGTTCAGACAATGAAGGGTATATTTTTGATAGTAGTGACGCACAAGTTTGTCACTGAAGGAATGGCATGCAAAACAATCACTGAGTAGTTTATGGAGCCCAAGGAAGGGTGTCAGCTGGCGAGGTAATTATGCTGCATCATCTCCACTACGCTTGCAAAAGGATGCAGAAAACAGCACGCTTGAAAGCAGGACAGATTGCTAAGAGGTATGTTAGGTGACCGAACTTCATTCTGAGCGAGTGTGCTGCAATGAAAAATATTCCATCTATTTGAGGCGCTCCTGTTTTTGCTTGGCAATTCTGGTTGATGGGACTACCAATTGCCACATTAACAGGATCTAGATCCAACTACAAAACTAGCCTCTGGCATGTCTATGTGGGAGTTTCTATGCTGGATTGAGATGTGATGATACCCCCTAAACATGGGCAGCAGCAGTCCATAGACTGGTCTCCTGGACTGAATAAGGAGAAAGTGAGCTGAGTCCTGGCGTTCATCTCTTCCTGCTTCCTGACTCTGGACTCATGGCTACCAGCTGCCCCACATGTCTGCTACCTACCTGCCCTCCCCACCATGACTGACTCATGCTCTGGGACTGGGAGCCAAAATAAACTTTCCTTCCTTAAGTTGCTTTGAGAGGTGGTTTGCTACACGGATAAGAAAAGTAATTGATATCCTGCTTCTCGTGCCTGGATAGAGTGAGCTCTTTATCCTTTCTAGCTTCCAGAAATGGGGAAAAGAATGCCCCTACCTGATGAGAATTAATGAATAAATACGATGAAGGTATAAGGTGCTCTGTTCCGCCCAGTACATGGGAGCACACAGTGTTCAGTCACCGCTGCCATTGTCACCAACCTCCTCCTAGACCCCACAGCTTAAAATCCACGTAAAATTCGACTGCTCTTTCCCTTAGCCACTGGAAGGATTTGTCCTTCAGTGAAATTCCTGAAGACACCTTTATAAGCCAGAGTTACTTTATCATTGAAATAGGAAACAAAGTGGGAGAGATTCATGTGTTTATGTGTGTGCACGTGTGTAGGTCAGAGGTGGATGAATGTCTTCCTCTACCACTCTTCACGTTATTATTATTATTATTGGAGATAGGGTCTATCAGCGAACTTGGACCTTGCGTCATTCTTTTTAAATGCGCTATTTTCAGTAATTCCCTGAGAATTTCATCTGTGCACACAGTTTACTTCGAGCACACCCACCCTCCGCTCCTCCCCCATCTCCATCAGACCCACCCCTACCCCCAATCCTTCCCAACTCTGTGCTCTCTTTTTAAATCTAGCTCACTGATTCCAATTTATGGCACCTAGATGGGGCCATGCCCTTACAGGAAACGACCCTGTAAACGGCTGGAGTGTCGGCTGGCTGGCTGGAGTGTCTGCTGGCTGGCTGGAGTGTCGGCTGGCTGGCTGGAGTGTCGGCTGGCTGGCTGGAGTGTCGGCTGGCTCACTGGAGTGTCGGCTGGCTGGCTGGAGTGTCGGCTGGCTCACTGGAGTGTCAGCTGGCTGGCTGGAGCTTGCGCAGGTCTTGTACAGGTGACTGCAGCTGCAGGGAGTTCCTGAGGGCAGTGCTCCTGTCACACCCAGAACACGGTTTTGCTCTGGTCCTCCCTGACCTCTGGCTCTTACCGTCTTTCTGCTCCCTCTTCTGCTCCTTTCTGGTCCCTGAGCCTTGGGGGTGGGGTAGGGGGTGATATTGATGTCCCATTCGTGGCTGAGGACTCTGCGGTCACTTCTTCCCTGCACTTTGCCCTGGTGTGAGTTTCCCTATTAACCACTAAGCTGATCTTGAACAAATGGTCCTGCTGCTTCAGCCTCCCAAGTCCTAGGTTAACAAACGTGTTACCACATCCAGCGCCAGTCTTTGTTCTTTTCAGTGGATTCGACAAGGCCACCTGCATGATGGAGGGGAGTGCGTTTCACTCAAAGTCCATTTATTTAAAGGTTAGCCACAGTTTGTAAATATCTAAACAGTGTTTGATAAAATAACTGGGAACTACAGCCTATCTTGCTGACCTAACATTAACTAACCATCCTAGCCTCGTAGCCTATTGTATACACGTGTGCATTCGTGGCACACAGTGGAAGTGACGATGAGCCACCAGTTTGTGAGAAAGTTCTTGGACATTCAAGCTTCTAAAAAACTCTAGGCACACCCAGGTCACACCTTACAGTAGTTAGTGGTATCTATTCACAGAGCAATTTGTAAGGATGATGAGGGGAGAGGCAGCAGGGGGCTGGCTAGGTTGGGGGACCTTGAGGAGATATGCTAGCCAGTCTCACATTAGAACTTGTTGCTTCCTGTCACCTTCTCCATAGTCCCTTTGTGGGGGTGGCTCTTGCTAACTGCAAATGAGGGTCCACAGAAGGCTTCCCAGAAATGACAGAAGCCCATATGGAAGTGGGAGAAGTGAGAAGACAGTGAGCAGCCAGCAGGACGGCAGGACCCTCCTGCGGTTAGACCCCCAGGCTCGCTGTCTTTGAGGAGCAATGGCCATCTTGGCAGTTGGTACACAGAAGCGTCTCCAGGTTGCTCAGTGCACTTCGCCTGCATGCCTACTGTGGCTAGTAGCATCCCACACCAGGGTGAGGCAGTCTGCCACTCTCTCTAGCATCCTTCTCTTGGCTACGCCAGAGCCCATTTCCTCTGTGTGGTCTTCAGGAGCTTCACTACTGGCCACAAATGCTTCATCTTAGCTTTCTCTTCTTTGGTCTAGGAACCAGAAGATCTGGGTTCTTGCTTCTAACCCCAAGAGGACTTGTGAACTCTGGCAGACCTCTCTAAGCCTCTACTCACATCCACTAAAATGAACTCACTCTCCTTGCTGTCCTCAAAGGAGGCAGAGAATACGCGGCATCTTTGAGACCACATAGGAAACCCATGTTCGGATTATAATTCATGTGTTGCCAACTCCCATTTTACTCCGGTTCTCAGCTCTGCTTCCTACACAATAATGCAGGGAAGCACTGATGAGGAGATTCATTTTTGGTTGGCACAGCCCATGAGGAACATAACTTTGACAGAGAAATATGTCTAAAAACCAGAAGGGGGATGAGCAACAACCCATCATGCTGTGCTATCCCTAGGCATTTGTTGGGATTTCTCTAGTTCCCCTTGTTCTAATGTCCATATGAGAATATTCAGAGTTCTCAGAAGAGCTGTGAAAAGTTGAACATGGTGTTTGATGCAATAAGGAGGGCTAAGTGATTTGCTAAGATGAAAAATCATCTTTAGATAAATGGCCTCCAAGGATGCAATCTTTGCTGTTTGTAGGTTAAAGGTTGGACTGCTTAACTCAGGCCCTTTCGAGTGTACATTATATGGTACTAAGTGGCAACAGTACATAGCCTATGACTTGGTTGGCGTCTAGGAAGAAAACAGGTTTATATTGATTGCCAACCTAATGGGATCTAGATCTACCTAGAACACAAACCTCTGGGCACATCTGTGAGAGATTACCTTAAGGTGGGGAGACTCACCCTAAGTGTGGAAGGCACTGTTCCATGGGTTACATCCTAGACCAAAAGAAAAGGAGAAAACAAGCTGAACTGTAGCACTAATTGCTCTCTGATCCCTGACTGAAGACATGAGGTGACCCGCTGCCTTCCCCACCATGACGAACTCTGCCTCGAACTGCAAGCCAACCAAACACTTCTTTCCTTAGGTGCTTTTGTTAGGTATTTTGCAGCAACGACAAACCACTAATACACTCCACACATAAGGTATTTCAAGAGGAATGTTTTAACATAAGGGATGGATGACAAGCGATAGGGAAATGGAAAGAACGAGAAGGGTAGGATGCACTAACCTGCAAATCAGAAAGTACAGGATGTGGTCACCATGTGCCCATCTCGGGCAACAAGGGAGAATTCAAAGGAAAGGAAGGCATGGACTTGTAGATAACTGGAGCTATGCTGAGACAACAGGTGGTAAAGCTCAGCTGGAGGAATCTGGGATCCGTCAGGAAGGGGTATGCCATTGACAAGGTGTCTTGTCACTCACTGATGCACGGCACACTCACATTACTGGAGTTGACGTATGACAGGGTCTCTTTCTAATCTTTAGACCTTGTGACTTTTCTGGTATTGCTCTCAGATAGGACATGAGAAAAAGTTATCTGAGGAGGAAACCCAAGGAGACCTGAGGTTTACAAGACTCTCTGCTTCATATCACAGAAGGTGGAAAGGTGGATCTGACTGAGAGTTAGTATAGGAGAAAAATTGGTCCAGAGGCCCAGCTCTGGCAATCTCTTTTGGTAACAATCCTGCCTACCCTGCACATTCTGTGCCTAAGCTCTCTTCGGAGACCATTTCAAAAGAGTGCAGAGATACTGAGTTCCTATTCCTGGGAACCCAGAGAATCTACTTCTCTGGCTCAGAATAAACTACATGCGTGATGACAGGATGTGAGGACAGGCCAATAATTCCTTGATGGTTCTTTATTGCCAACTTGACACAATCTAGAATTACTTGGAAAAACGGTCTCAGTAAAGGATTATGTGGGTCAGGTTAGCCTATGAGCTTGTCTGTGGGGGATTTTCTTGATTCTATGAATAAGATGTGTGTTTGTGTATGTGTGTGTGTGTTCCCTTCTTTCCACACAAGCTTTCTCCTCTCCTTTTACCCACCTTGCTGATCACTAATCTGTCCTCCATTTGTGAAAACCTTCATATATGTATTTACCTTACTCTTGATACAATCGACTTGTGCTGTGATTGAATCGTGAGATTTTTATCATTTAAATTAGAAGGTTTATCATGTATTTTAGATGTTAGTTCTTTCATAGATATGTAGTTTGCTTTCATTCTATTTTGTGGATCTCTCTGTCTTTCTCTTTCTCCCTCTCTCCATGTGTGGGTGCCAGGGATAATACTCATGGTGCATTCGTCGAGGTTGGAGGATAACCTGGGGTGTCAGTGCATGGCACTCTACCTTTTGTTTGGGGTCTCTTAGCCCAGAACTGTGCCAAGTAAACTAGATTAGCTGGCATATGAGTTTCCAGAGCTCTACATGTCTCTGACTTCCATCTTACTAGTACTGGGGTTATAGATACCAGGTACCTAATCTGGTTTTCTACTTGGATATCAAGGATTTTTCTTAATAAACTAGACAGACATTTCTAATTTGATGGTATGCAATTTGTCATGTTTCTTTTGTGGGTTGTGTTTTTGATGTGAAATGAAAGCCCTAGATCTCAAATCCTTACTTATTTTAGTCAAAAATTGCAAAGTTCTGTAGTTTACACTTGGCATGCTCTACTAAGAGCTGCTTTCGGCACCCAGCTATCAACCCGTCTCTTAGACCAAACAGGAGTGTCCAGAACTGTGCCTCATTTTAATTCATGTTCATGTGGCATCTTAATCTTTCAATTAAGGACCTCTGTGACTTTATTAATATATCCAGCCCATTCACATTAAAGATAGCAATGCTACAGTGTAGTTCTGCCATTTTGTTAGTTGTTTTAAGTTTTCTATTGAAAACTTTCCTACTATTTCTCTTTTCTGTCTTCTTACAGCCTCCTTGAAAATATATTAGGAGTATACCATTGTTTATCGAGTGATTAGAGATAGTTTATATCCCTTTGTATAATTTTCTTGCTGGTTGATTGTAGTACTGGTGTGGGAGGTCTTTCTGTCTGTGTGTTGATTTTATTGGTTAATGAATAAAGAAAACTGGCTTGGCCTATAGCATGGGAGGAGGAAGGTGGAGTTAGAGATGCTATGGAGCCACCAGAGATGGACGTCTGTCGGAACTTTAGCCGGTAAGCCACAACAATGTGGCGATACACAGATTACTAAAAATGAGATAAATTAAGATATAAGAGTCAGCCAATAAGAAGCTAGAGCTAATGGGCCAAGCAGTGATTTAAACAATACAGTTTCTGTGTGATTATTTTGGGTCGAAGATAGCCAAGCATCTGGGAATAAAACTAGCGGCCTCCTCCAACATAGCATGAATAATAAAAACCCAGAGACAGAAATTGGAGTTCAGCCCCAAAACCAGAAAAGCACATCAGCCAAGCCACTAGAGAACTCCTGCCTTTACCAAGGCTGCATGACCACAAACTAAAAACAGACCAAGCCTCTCTTTCCTCTCATTTTATATTCCCTCTAGTGCTGGGATTAAAGGCGTGACTCCCTAGTACTAGGATTAAAGGTGTAGGCCACCACCACCTGGATTTGTTTCTGCATTGATCTTGTGTAACCTAAGGTAGTCTTGAACTCACAGAGATCCATCTGCCTCTGTCTCCCAAATCCTGGGATTAAAGGTGTATATCACCATTACCTGACCTCTAGTGGCTTTTGCTTTGCCTCTGGTCTTCTGGCAAGATTTATTTATTAAAATACAAACAATATGCCACTATATTTCTCCTTTTTTGTCTAAAATAAAAAGAATGCTATAAATAATATAAGAAAATCTATATACAATAAGTACAACAACTATATAATATATATATATATATATATATACACAATATATACAGGCAACAAATACATCAACAATGTCTAGTCCATTTGCATTTGACAAATTCAGAGAATGCTCCATATCTATCCTAACTTTGTGAGTCTAAAGTTTTTTTTTTTTTCCATACATTGTTTTGTTTTATTTTTTCCATTCAAGAACATAATTAAAGATAAAAAAAAATTTTTTTTTCCTTTCTTCCCCTTCTCCCGGTCCCCTCCCACTACCCCCCACCCCTCCTCCCTCCCCCTTCTTCCTTGAAAGAGGGCATGGTGCCCTGCCCTGTTGCAAGTTTTTATATCTAATTTATCTTTTATCATAACTAAGGAAAGCTATAATTATAACTATCTAATCAACTCCATCAAAGACCCCAGAAGGATATAATATTACCTTAGTAAACAAGAAGTGCATTGTAAGTTCTAGAAATGACAGAGGTATCTTGCTACCTGGACAATTACCCAAAGTTCTTTTGTAACGTTGGGGCATCCATCTTCAGCTTCTAGGCCCATAATATATGGTAGACTTTTCCATGAAGCAGGAAATTTGAAAGACTGTTTCACCTATATTGACAGTTTGTCAGTCACTTTCTTCTGTGTCCTGCAGAATGTCTGGCAGACTTTTTCACGAATCAGGGACCCTGAAGGATTGTCTCACTTTCTTTTGGCAAGTTCAGCATTCATTGTTTTTGTGAGTCCTGCATGTTCAGTTTATATGGCATGCCATCAAGCAGTCCAGGCAAGAACAGTTTCTTGCTCACATGACTAGCCTTATTACATCAGAGGCAAATTCCATAACAAGTTTCTTCAATGGCCATCAACCTCTCTGAAGTAATTGATGCTTTCAGAAACAGACATATCTCACTGTCAAGAATAGTCTAAGTTCTTAAAACCTTTTAAATACCATATTCTGAGGATTATCTATCTAACTGAAATGTATCTCTGTATATCTAGAAAACCTAACTAACATGGCTACAAGTTTGACTTTTATAAATGACTATTAATCTGTAATTTTAATTATACATTACATATTAAATAAGCTGAATAAACATAACATCTTAAACAAGAGTAGAAATATACATTTAACAAAATTGACCTAAATTTGTATCAATAAATCAAAATCCACACCAATGTAAAGCATTCATTTCTATATCATATCCTTTTTTTCTTTAGAAAGACCTTGACTGTGACCATTAACCATTTACAATCAACCTCATTTAAATGAAAACAAACATTTATAAATATTTGGGAATTTGGGCATATTTCTCTCCAAACTGCTTCCTGCTGTTTGTTAGGTGAATTACTTTTAGGGTTCATGAAGACCTTTCAGGGGTCTTGGTCCATCAAACCATGTCAATCCACAGGTCCCATCCTCTGTGGAAACAAAAGCAGAACTTCTTTTCCAAAGTAACATATCCTTAGACTCAAATTTTGATGTTTTTTGAGAAAGGGCTTCTCTGTATAGCTTTGGAATCTGTCCTGGCACTTGCTCTGTAGACCAGGCTGGCCTCAAACTCACAGAGATCTGCCTGCTTCAGTTTCTGTCTCTGGGTTTTTATTATTCATGCTATAGTTGACGTTTGAATCTATTATCTATCTATCCATCATCTATCTATCTATCTATCTATCTATCTATCTATCTATCTATCTATCTCATCTATCATCTATGTATCTTATCTATCATCTATTACCTGTCTATCTACCTTCTATGAATCATCTTTCTATTTATTATCTATCAGTCATCTATCTATCTATATCTATATATCTATCCATCTGTCATTTATCTATCATGTATCTATCCATTGGTGGAATATACAGTTTGGGTGAAGCATAAGAATTCTGCATCTATTTGATTCTCTTTTCCTCTATGACCATCATCTTTTGTATTAAGTGATATTATACTTTTTGTTTCAGTCATCAAACTTTCTTCTTACGATTCATGAACAGAAATCTGCTATGTACATCAATTTGTACTTCAATTTTTTCCTTTGTTCTTTCTGTACTTTGATGCTCCCAAACTCTTTTGTAATTCTCTTTTTGTTTGAATAGTCTCCTTTGGCCACTCTTGAAAGGCATGTGAGCATCTCAGAAACCAGATCTGCCACTGTTTTCTCAACCCACAAACGTAGATCAGCACCTGTGACTAGAAAGGTTTGAAAACTTATTTAAATCATATTTGGTCTCCACATAGATAAAAATGTCTAAGACACAATAACAAAGAATCTTGTATCCCACTGAATCCAAGAAAATCATGACTCAAACATTTTGGAACAATCAACACATACAAATAAAAATAAATGGAATGTTAGAATTGCTTAGCAAGGTTCTGGAAATCTCATAGAAATGTTTTAACATTTAATTACAAGTTCTCTTGAAACCAACAACAATTTCAGGAAGACTGATGTCATTAAAAGAAACCAAGTTTAAATTTATGGGGTTGCAAAAAAAAAAAATCAAGAACAGAAATGAATAGGCTCAGTAGCAAAGATGATGATCAGAGTCAGAACTGGCAAACTTAAAGACAGATCAATGTTACTTAGTTTGAACAGTAGAGGAAACTGACTTAAAAATAAAGACAACAGGCCTTCAGGAACTTTTGCAGAGACTAACAAGAATTCAGATACACTCGTGTCCCAACAGAGGAGAGAAAATGAGAGCCTGAGAAAGTATTTTAAGGAATACTCACCAGCTACATTCTAGTTCCGACGAAAGCTACAAACCTAAAGCTGGGGTGATGACGCAGTCAGGAGAGTGTCTGCCATGCAGGCAAGAGGACCTGGGTTCAATACCCAGTGACCACATACGAAAGATGTGCTAGCAGGCACTTAGCCTTCCAGTGCTGGGATGACAGACAGATGAGTCAGCAGGGCTCCCTGGCCACTCAGCCTCATGACACTGATGAGTTCCAGGTTCAGAGAGAGACTCAGTCTCCAAAAATAAGGGGGAGAACAATTGAGGAAGACATTGTTGACCTCTGGCCTTCACACATACATACGTACATATGCACGTGGATGCAATAAGTCCTGACTCAATAGCTAACATGCAGACATACATATGCACCAACTCCCTTAAGACCCAGAGTTTGATAGGCTGAGAAGACTTCATACAAGGTATAAACAAAGAAATCTATTCTGAAACACAACATAATTATTATTATTATTTGCAACAAAAAAAATCACAGGAAAAATCTCAAAAGCTGCCAGCTGCCAGAAAGATGTGCCATACCACGAGTGTAAGAAAACCATTTTGTTTTGTTTTGTTTTTTGAGACTAGGTTTTTCTGTGTAACAGCCCTAGCTGTCCTGGAACTAGCTCTTGTAGACCAGGCTGGCCTTGAGCTCACAGAGATCTGCTTGCCTCTGCCTCCCAAGTGCTGGGATTAAAGGTGTGCACCACCACTGCCCAGTGGAGATACCACCCTGAGTGCACCCGATCTCTTCTGATCCCAGAAGCTAAGCAGGGTTGGGCCTGGCTAGTACTTGGGTGGGCGAAAACCATTTTTAAGGAAGGTATAATTCTCTGCCCCTTGGGCTCCCTCTAAGATGGTACTGGCTGGAGAGGTGAGAGGAATTTCTACAGGCTGAGCTGTGGGGATCACTTTGGGAGCTTCCTGCCAACACCCCTGATATCTGGGACTCCTCAGTAGTAGGGGTGGGTTAGAGACCCAGAGGGACACAGAGACATTCCAGATCAGGCCACTTTGAAGCTCATTTGTCAACTCTGCCTTCTGACCTGCTTCAGTATCCCTGACGGTTAAGAAGGGGTCTTAACCGAGAGAAATGAAGGATCTACTATGGCCAAGTCTTTCGGTTTGATATAATGTATCTGTCTTTCCTGGTGTGGCTGAGGTGATTCTGGCTGGTCTGGCTAGCAGTGAGCCTACCAGGCTGTCTTCTTTGCTAAGGTAAGAGTCTCAGTTACCTCCTTCTGTTGTGTGCTGGGGACCCTAGCACTATCGTGGGAAGCCCTGGAAGAAAGTTTGGTTGAGAGGCTTATGTCGGCTTTCAGTTCCTTTGGTGTTTGTGGTCTTTTACTGGATTGCCATTGACAAGAGTGGCTCTGGCCCTTTAAGTCCCTTTGTAAGGAAACCAAAGCACCCGTGTAGATAGATAAACAAAACCAGAGACTTCATTAATCAGAGACTGTCAAATCGTCTTTCAAAGTAAGGTTAACCAACTAGATATGTTCTTCTTTGCCTTCTTACTTTTCTTGATGTTCAAAAAGGACCCTTTCCTCTTTTGCATGTTTGTGTTGTGTGATGGGTGTGAGAGTACCTGTGTGTGCAGGTACATGTGCACAGGTGTGTGCATGAGTGTGGAGACCAGAGGTTGATATTGTTGATTTTCTTGATCTTGCTGTTTTTGGGGTCCCGAGGTAGGGTCTCTTCCTGAATGTGGAATTTGTGTGTTTGGCTATTCTCTTTCCAACTCTGGGGTTACAATCAGTCACTACGCCCCCAGCTATTACACAGATGATGGGGACCCCAGCTTTTGTCCTTAAGGTTGGGTAACATGTGTTTTCTTTATCCTCTGAGCCATCTTGCCAATTCAGGGACAAGATTTTGCATTTGGCCCTTATTATTTATTTTGGGATATATTTTATAATATGCTTCCCCCTCTCCCAATTCCGCGAATGCTTTCCGCACGTTTCCCCTGATGCCACCAAGTGTGCCTCTTGCAGCCCTCACCTGGCGCTGCCTGGTTTGAGTGCTGCAGCGTTCTCACACGGCTGCAGAAGCTGAAGCTGCCTAAATTAGTCACTGAAGAATTGCAGCCTGGGGCGGATGAATTTGCAGGAGCCCTAGGAAGATGTCATGGAAACAAACAGCAAATATGATGCTGGCTTGTGGCCCTTGCTGCTCCTCCCAGGTGTTTGGAGGGTGTCTTCTGGGATATGAGTTCTGTAGTTAGCCCAGGCTCTCAATTTACTGGAACACTAAAGTCTATCTAGGTTCAGACATTAAACCAGGGGAGATGCCAGGAGTCAGGATGAAGGAGGGGCTTTAATTACAGAGTGGGGAGAGAGGGAAGTACAGAAGGAAAGGGAGGGATGAGAGATGAATGAAGTTTGAAAAATCCACAGGAAATCATACTTTATGTTTTCCTAAGATTATCTGTCTGTCTGTCTGTCTATACCACTAGGGGTCATAATGTCCCCCTACATGGCCATAGTCTATCTAACAAGACCTGAGTAATCTCCTTTTGAGTCATTGGTCAGGATTATAGAAACAACTCCCGCAACAATATAGGCTATTGCCATTGCTCATGTTTGCCTCAGAGAATCTGAAGGTATTCAAAGACCCTGTTGCTGAAGACACCACGCACTTTGGACACAGGACGTGGAAGAATGAAACCAGAACTGACCTGGAAGCCTTCTCCATGAGGTCTGACTTTAACAGAACCAGCGTGTGCCTTGCAGTCTGCCAAAGGAGGAGAGCAATCAATAAGAAGGGTAGCTGTGCTGTTGCTCCCCCTTGAGCCTCTCTTTTTTTCCCCGTGGAATGTATTTAGCATTTACAGTTTATTTTTATACTAAATGATCTTTTTTTTCCATTCAAAATTTCCACTTCCTCCCCTCCTCCCATTCTCCTCCCTCTCCCCCACTCCTCCTCCTCCCTCCCCCTCCAGTCTTAAGAGAGGGCAGGGTACCCTGCCCTGTGGGAAGTCCAAGGCCCTCCTCCCTCCATCCAGGCCTAGGAAGGTGTGCATCCAAACAGACTAGGGTCCCAAAAAGCCAGTAGATGTAGTACAAACAAGTCCCAGTGCCCTTATCAATGGCTTCTCAGTCAGCCCCCATTGTCAGCCACATTCAGAGAGTCTGGTTTGATGGCATGTTCGTTCAGTCCCAGTCCAGCTGGATTTGGTGTGCTCCCATTAGATCAGGCGCACTGTCTCAGTGGGTGGACCAACCCCTCGCAGTCCTGACTTCCTTGCTCATCTTCTCCCTCCTTCTGCTTTTTAACTTGCCAACCCTAAAATGGCTCCCTTAATTAAGATATCTTCTTCCCTGCCCCTATATCGGCCCTTCCTCCATCTCAACCCTCCCACTCCCACAAGTTCTCCCTAACTTGGGAGCTCAGTCCAGTGCTCTGAGGTGGGTCTCTGTCTCTATCTCCATCCATTGCTAGACGAAGGTTCTACGGTGATATTCGAGATATTAATCAGTGTGACTATGGGACAAGGCTAGTTCAGGCATCCTCTCCTCTGCTGCCCAAGGACCTAGCTGGGGACATACCCTTGGACACCTGGGATCCCCTCTAGAGCCAAGTCTCTTGCCAACCCTAAAATGGCTCCCTTAATTAAGATATCTTCTTCCCTGCTTCTATATCGGCCCTTCCTCCATCTCAACCCTCCCACTCCCCCAAGCTCTCCCCAATCCTTCCCTTCTCCCTTCTCTCTCCCCTGTCCCCTTCCCCCCCACCCTACCCCCACCCCCATGCTCCCAACTTTTGCCCAGTGATCTTGTCTGATTCCAATTTCCAGGAGAATCTATATATGCTTTTCTTTGGGTTCACCTTATTATTTGGCTTCTCTAGGCTTGTGAACCATAGGCTCAATGTCCTTTGTTTATGGCTAGAATCCACTAATGAGTGAGTACATACCATAGTCATCTTTTTGGGTTTGGGTTATCTCACTCAGGATAGTGTTTTCTACTTCCATCCATTTGCATGCAAAATTCAAGATGTCATTGTTTTTTATCACTGAGTAGTACTCTAATGTGTATATGTTCCACACTTTCTTTATCCATTCTTCCATTGAGGGGCATCTAGGTTGTTTCCAGGTTCTGGCTATTACAAATAGTGCTGCTATGAACATAGTTGAAAAAATGCTTTTGTAGTATGATTGGGCATCTCTTCCGTATATTCCCAAGAGTGGTATTGCTGGATCCTGAGGTAGGTTGACTCCCAATTTCCTGAGAAACTGCCACACTGATTTCCAAAGTGGTTGTACAAGTTTGCATTACCACCAGCAATGGATGAGTGTTCCCCTTACTCCATACCCTCTCCAGCATAGGCTATCATTGGTGTTTTTGATTTTATCCATTCTGACTGGTGTAAGATGGTATCTCAAAGTTGTTTTGATTTGCATTTCCCTGATCACTAAAGACATACAGAATAAAGAAAGAATATTAAGAGCTGCAAGGGAAAAAGGTAAAGTAACATATAAAGGTAAACCCATCAGAATTACACCTGATTTCTCTATGGAAACCATGAAAGCCAGAAGGCCTTTGATAGATGTGCTGCAGACACTAAGAGACCATGGATGCAAGCCCAGACTACTATACCCAGCAAAGCTTTTTTTTTACCATCGATGGAGAAAACAAGATATTCCAGGACAAAAACAAATTTAAACAATACATAGCCACAAATCCAGCATTACAGAAAGTACTAGAAGGAAAACCACAACCCAAGGAAGTCAACAACATGCATAATAACACAGACATCTAACAACCCTCCACCAACACAACTCAAAGAAGGGAAACACACAAACATTACCACCAAAAACAAACAAACAAACAAACAAAAAACCCGGAGTTAACAACCACTGGTCATTAATATCACTTAATATCAATGGACTCAATTCACCTATAAAAAGGCACAGGTTAAAAGAATGGATACAAAAACAGGATCCAAGATTCTGCTGTTTACAAGAAACACACCTCAACCACAAAGACAGACATTACCTTCAGCCTCTCTTTAGCCAAACACAGAAGCTTTATTCTCTAAACACTTCCCCAGATGTTTATCTTTTGATGAGATTCCAAGGTTACATCCAGACAGTTTTTTGCTAGTTAATCATTGCTTTCACAGTGAAGCAGGAATTGGAGTCTCTCACGCTGTGGTTTTTAGATGATATCACCAGTGACTGATTTTCAGTCAAGGAGCTCAGAAAAGGAAGGCTGCTTTTCTTCTGAGGAAGCTGGGCATTCAGGATCAGAGAGACAAATGAACCTTAATCTATTCTTTGCATCGTAAACAAGTAGAATTCAAAGCAAATGGCATACTTAAGTGAGAAATACAAAATATACATCTAACAACCAGGAGGATGCCTCAGTGGATAAAGTGTTTGATGCATGTGATGGCAATTCTTGGTTGTCAGCTTGGTGACATCTGGAATTAACACAAAGCCAAAACTGGAGGGCATTTCTGTAGGGATTCTTGCTTAATTTGAAGTAGAAAGATCCACTTCTAATCTGGATATTTGAGGTAGGAAGACATGCCATTAGTCCAGATCTTCTGAGCTGGGAAAAGACAGGTCTTTAATCTGAAATCTTGAGGCAAAAAGACACACCTTGGGCCACACCTGATGGAAGCCTATTTAACGACATGGAAGAAGGAAGTTTTTGCTTTCCACCTGCTTGCCCTTGCCTTACTAACATGCCCATTCCTTCAGTGGCATTGGAACCTACTTTTTGGGGGATTCCAGCTTGTACTGAAGACCAGCTGAGACATCCAGCTGCATGGACTGAGCAACTACTGGATTCTTGAACTTTCCATTCATAGCCAGCCATACATGCAGATTATTGATTAGCTGGCCTGCAGCCTGTATGTATGTCATTCTAATAAATCACACTTGCACGCACACACGCACGCACACGGACACACACACACACACACACACACACACACACACACACACACACGTAAACTCTATAGACCCTGACTGCCTAAGCAGTCTTACTGAATAAGCATGGGAACCTGGGGACTCATTTCCAGAACCCGAATGAATAAATGAAACTGCGCAGAGCAGTCTAATTCTATAACCCCAGCACGGGAGAGGCTCAGAAAGGCAAACAGTGAACTCCAGGAGAGTTGGTCTTAAAAAGTAATAATAAAAGGGAGAACAATTGAGGAAGAAATCTGATGTCAATCTCTGGCTTCCATGTGTGTCTGCAGGGGTGAGCACACATGCACACACACCACACCTACACAAATAAAATAAAACTGGATAAAGCTAAGAAAAGAAAGGAAGGTGGGAAGGAAGGAAGAAAGAAAGGAAACACAAGACCAAAAATCTTCATGACCCCAAGTCTAAGCAAAGAGTTCCTAGACTTGACACAACTATGGTCCATAAAAGAAGAAGCTGACAAACTTGACCTCATTTAAGTTAAAACTCTATTCTCTTCAAGGCCTCGCTAAAAGTCTAAAAAGTCAAAGTTTGAGAAGAGATGTCTGCAAAGCACATACTCAACCAAAGACTGACTCTTGGGAGCACACATGCATGGCACCCAAAGCGGAAAAGCCCAAAACCACTATTAGGAGCACACATGCAGTTCCCTAAAGCTGAAACGTCCAACAACAAGCATAAGACACACACAGATATTTCACCAAAGAAGACACAAAAATGGAAAATAAGCACATGATGCGGGATCCACATCATTAGCCATCCGGCAAATGAAAACTGAAACTGAGAACCCAAAGTCCCTGCATGCCTGTCGGGCTCACACGAGGTACCAAAGGCTGTTGGGAGAAGAAGTCATGCAATCTGCACATGGCCGGTGGGATGGGTGGGATATGAAACAACAGCGGTCTTTAGAAAATAATCCCAGGAGATGTTGAAGATGCTTATCATGAACCACTGTATTGTTCATTGACCTCACTGGGGTGCAGGGAGCAGGAGGTGGGTGTGGGTGGGACAGGACAGCCTGCACGTGTCTGTTTTAATGAGGCTGTACTAGGTTTTGCCTCTCACGATGGACACAGAGAAGTACACACACGTGACAAAACGGCACAGAACATATGACACATGAAGTACAGATGCAGCCAGATTAGTCTGAATGAGGACTGGGCTGTGTTGTCCCCTGCACAGCCTGGCTGGGACATTGTGCTACCACTATCTGTCAGAGGTCAGCTTTGAGAAAAGTGAGTGAAAGGTACGGATCTTTCTAGTTTATTTTTTCCAACTATGAGTCTTCAAGATCTCAAATAGATAGTGTACATGTGTGCACATGTGTCTATCTGTATATGGGTGAGCACGCGTACACGGGTGTGAACACGTGTGCATGCATGTGCATGTGGAAGTCAGGCATCCACAGAAGACTGCTATTGCTCTGCTGTCACCTGCCTTGTTCTTTTGAGACAGGATCTCATTGGCCTGGAAATCTTGTGGACAAGGCTGATGGGCCAGCAAGCCCCAGAGATCCACTGTCTCTCTGGTCATCGTCCATGCTGGATGGAGATATTCTAGTATGATCACGTTGTGTTCACCCATACCCCTGTCACTAACCCCTCACCCTTGATCTGTAAGTAAGTCCAATGAGCTCGTTGCTTCCCTAGGGTGAACTCTGCTTTGCTGGGTCTGGGAGCTTCTGAGGAGAGGGTAGACATTGTTTGGTTCTCCTCACAAAAGGAATTCTTGCCACAGGTTTGGTTGGATGTGGTTGTCCTCTGAGGTGTTAGTGTTGGAGGTTGATCTTAATGTGAGGTTATAAAGAGTTAGTATTTAGTGGGTGGCTGTAGGTCACTGAGAATGTGTCCCTAACAGGGATGGTGGCATTTCCTGTGAGACTTTCCTGAGTTCTCAGGGAAGGGAGTTATAAAACCCTGAACCTGGCTTCACACAGCCTGGCTTTCTCTAACCTGATCCTGTCAGTGCCTTCCTCATGTGATGAGGCATCCATGTGGCCTTTTCTGTTAGCCTCTGTGCTGTGATATTTGGAATGTTGCCTCTCTTTATTTGTGTGCGTGTGTGTATATTTGTGTGTGTGTGTGTAAATACGTATTTGTGTGAGCATTTGCAGATGTTACTGTCTGGGATTAGGAGTAGACAATGACGCCAGGTATTCCCTCAATGGTTCTCTGTCTTATCATCATCATCATTATCATTGTTGCTGTTATTATTATCAGTCTTGATACAGGGTATCTCACTAAACCTGGAGTTCAGTAACTGGCAAGGCTGGCTGGCCAGTGAACCTCAGAGAGCTGCCTGTCTTGCTGCCCTGGTGTTGAAATTACAGGCACAAACCTCCAAGCTCAGGTTTTTTAAGTGGGTGCTGCAAACAGAACTCATGTCTTTTCCCCATTAACCTCTCTCCCAAGGTTCCCTTTCCTTATTAAGTTAGCCTGCCCCAGCTTTTTTTGTTAAAGGAGTGAATGACACACTAGTATACATGACCATCTGGCCACGTCCGTTGAACCTCCCTTCAGTCGTGCTTGCTGCAAGGGGTGCCTCTAGCTTTGATGACTTCATAGCTAACTGAACCCGTGTGCTGTGATTACAGCGTTCCTAGGCATGTTAGCCAATGACTGAGCACTGGATGCTGAGCAACAGCCTATTATTATTATCAGAGCATGATTCTTCCAAGGGCAAATGGCCTGGGTTTGCTCAGAGTGGGTTTCTGTTTAGATTTGATCTCCTCTACATTGGTACTCAGGGTGGGATCCAGGTGTATCCATTTTCTTCTTCGTTATCTCCCCTCCACAGCTGTTGAACGTTACATCTGCTTCTGTTTGAACCTACGTTGTTCCAAGAAAAACTCACGATGAGTCCCAGTCCCTGATGCAACCGTGTTGAGAGGTGTCTGGGTCATGAGGAACCCACCCTCATATGTTTGTGTGAGCATTTGAAGATGTTACTGTCTGGGATTAGGTGCAGACAATGACGCCAGGTATTCCCTCAATGGTTCTCTGTCTTATCATCATCATCATTATCATTGTTGCTGTTATTATTATCAGTATTGATACAGGGTATCTCACTAAACCTGGAGTTCAGTCATTGTACAGTGAGCTCAGTCTTCCTGTGTCTGCTTTGCATGAGCCCACTTGCCCTTCTGCTCATCACCATGCTATGAAGCAGCATAAAGTGTTCACTGGAAGCTGAGCTAATGCTTAAACTCCAGAACTGTGAACCCAAATCGACTTCTTTCCTTTATTAATTTTCCAGCTTCTGCAATTGTGTTATGGTGACAGACTATTAATAGGCTGAGAAAAAATTCTCCAGAACACTAACACTTTACAACTTCCTGGGAAGCTCCACGTCTTCTCAGGGTCCCCCTGCCCTCTGACACTAGCTTAATGTTCCTTCACAGGCACTTCTTCCTGGTGCTAAGACATACAAGTGATTCTGTTCTCCAATTGTCCACCATTCACCCATGTGATTGCTTGGTTAATTCTCAAGTCACCCATGGCATCTGGAGCAAGGACACTGCTCAACTCTTTTGGTCATTGTTGAGCACATCTATCAACTGCAGTGCCTGCCACATAACAGTAGACACTTAGTGATATTTGTCAAAAGGATGGACAAGTCAGATGTGTGGAGAAAAGAAGCACTTTTGTAAAATGTTCTGTTTCTTTCCTTAAAATGAAAGTGTGTGTGTGTGTGTGTGTGTGTGTGTGTGTGTGTGTGTGTTTGTAGGCCAGAGGACAACCACAGGAAATATTCTTTGGGGCACTGGTCACCTTACTTTTTGAGGAAGGGTCTCCCACTGCCCTAGAATTTGCTAAGTAGACAAGGCTGGTAGGCAATGAACCCTGGAGATCTGCCTGTCTCTACCTCTCGGCACTAGGTTTCTAAGCCCACACCACAATGCTGGCCTTCCTTTGTGGTTCTGGAGATGGGACTCATGTCCTCAAGCTTCATTAACTGAGCCCTAGTCCCATGTAAGTTTTCTTAAATTTAAACATCATTTTGTTCAAATCCATTCTTTGGGACTCCGGGGGAATGTGTAGGGCACAGGTAACTTTGAATTTCAGGTGCTCATGGATTTAGTAGACTTGTTGTTCTGTGATATGTAGTCCACTTCCTGCAACACTTTGAAGCACTCCTGGACTCTCTGGGGACCACTCATCACAGTATTTAAAGCTAATTCGGATATGCTAATCAAAGGCTTCACTTCCTCCTCTAACCCTTTCCTGAAACCAGAAGGGGAAGAAGGCCATTCCAGTGGCTGGCTCCTCATCCTTAACCAACAATCCTCATAAAATGCTAATTAAGCGATAAATCCAAAGGACGACCTGCAAATGGCTGACTTGCATTTCATGATTTAATGAGTGTTTGTAGTCGCCTCAGCTTTGGGGGTCATTATGAATTTCCATGGCAGTGTTTGACTGCTAAGATCGTAAAGCTGAGAGCAGTCATTGCTCAGGCTCCTTGAAAATTAATGTGGGGGCAGATTCTAAACAAAATGCTTTACTTTTTTGAGGCTCTTAGTAATCAAAGTATTTGGGAGTTAATTAAAAACAAACAAATACCATCCACACGCACACAGAAGCAAATTGTACTGTGCATAGTTATGCAAAACAGAACACTAATGCAGTCTGACAGTTCTTTTTTAAAAATTTAAGTTTTATTTTCATTTATATTTATGCATGTGAGTATGTGGTGGTTTGAATGAGAATGGCCTCCATGGGCTCATATGCTAGAATAACTAACTTAGTGTTCAGTCCATGAAACTCTTTGGGAGGAACTGGGAGGTGTGGCCTTGTTGGAAGAGGTGTGGTCTTGTTGGAGGAAGTGCAGCCTTGTTGGAGGTAGTGCTGGTTTCTTCTTAAATCATGGCTGATTCTTCAGGCCCAGCTGACCAGAAACCATAGATCCTTAATTCAAAATAGAACATCAATGGCCTTCATGGAGTCTTTGCTTTCTCCCGAAACTTCTCAAGGCACTGTTTGCATTTCTCTGCACTCTTACCTTCCACGCTCCCAAAGAACAGTCCATTAAGATCTAAGCACGCAATGGCTTTTGCAACGCAGAGTGCCAATGTCCTCCCACAAAGCTCCCCAAAGGACATGACCAGGGCAGAGACAACAACACCCCACGTACATGGCACCAGTTTCTGCCCAAGTTGTTTTCTATTGCTCTGATAAAGACCATGACCGAAAGCATGGCCTTTGGGAGGAAAGGATTTATTTGCCTTGTATGTCCTAACCACAGTCCATCATTGAGGGATTTTAGGGTAGAAACTCAAAAAGAGCCAGAAGCAGGAACCATGGAAGTAGGCTTCTTATTAGCTTGCTTTCCATGGCTCGCTCAACTTGCTTTTTTTTATACAACCCTGAACCATCTACCTAGGCTTGTACCACACACAGTGAGAGCCCTCCCACATCAATTGTTAATGAAGAAAGACATCTTACAGATATTCTCCGGTTGGTGTCAGTTTGACTCCTTTACTGCCTAACCTGAGGCAGGCTAGAACCTCACATCAGAGTCACAACAAAAGAAAGACATACACTCACACGCCCAGTTCACACTGCAAAAACACAAATGACATGGAAGGCCAGGATATGCCTACCCTCAAATCCACTATCTTCTAGAAATGTTCTGCAAGGGATAATGCCCAGATAAACCCAAGTACACAGAATTTAAAAGAACAATCACAAAATTAATCAAAAGATTCAATGAGTATAAAGAACACACACACACTCACACACACATGCATTCACGTGCAAGCGCGCGCACACACACAGTTGGATGAATTTAAAGAACATGGTAATAAACACCTGAGTGATGTTCAAGAAAATACAAATATATGGCTTAGTGAAATGACAAAGACAATTTAGGATTTAAAAACTAAAATTTAATAAACAAATTAAAATATTGAAGAGAAGTCAAGCAGAAATTAAGATGGAATTGAAAAACTCAGAAACTCAACTGGAAAACTCAGGTGAAAGTCTTCTGTGTAGAATGGATGAAGTGGAAGATAAAGTCTCAGGACTTGAAGGTAATAGAGGAATTGAACCACTCCGGTAAAGAATATGAAAAACTTAAAACACACACACACACACACACACACACACACACACACACACACACACACACACACGAAAGCAACATGGAAGAATAGTAGTATACCAAAAAAAGACCATTCTCCACATTTTAGGCATAGTTGAAGCAGAAGAATCCAAGTTAAATGGCCCTGACCAAATTTCATCTATCTGTTCTCTACTAGAAACTTATTTTAGTTTTAAATATATGAGCCAATTCGAAGTGATAGGTTATAATGAAGTATCCCAAGCAAATGGGACCAGGAAGCAAGTGGCTGTTGCTATTCTACTATTTGACAGACTCCAAACTAAAACAAATCAGAAGAGATTTAAAAAGAACACTTCATTTTAATCAAGGGAAAAATTATGCAAGAAGGCATTTGATTCTAAACATATACATGCCAAACTCTAGGATAACTATTTCCTTTAACAGGTAGTGCACTTAAGGAACAGAATAACTGCAGTTCAACAGTACTAGGTGATTTCAGTGCCCCACTTTATCCAATAGACAGATCATATGCACAAAAAATAAAAAGTGGGACATCAGAATTAACTGACACCATATTTCAAATGATTCTAACTGATCTACAGAATAGTCTACCCAAACACCAACAAAATACATTCTGCTCAGCAGCCCATGGAGATGTCAATAAATATGCCATGTATTGAAACAGAAAATATATCTTAACAAATTCAGAAACACTGAAATAATTCCATTTATTCTCTCTAATCATATTCAATAAAACTTAAAAACAATGTTAAATGGATCTCTAGTAAGTACACAAACCCGTGGGTATGAAACAACGTACTACTGAATGATGAATGAGTCAAAGAGGAAACCATAAAAGAAAAATTAAAATTCCTGGAACTAAAATGAGAATAAAAACACAGCACAATGAAACCTCTGGGACATATTAAAAGCAGTCCTAAGAGAGACATTTATATTTTAAGTGCCACCATTAAAAAAATCAGAAAGAGAACACATAAATGACTTAATTACTCAACTCAGGAATTTGGATAAACAAGAAAAGAAAACTAAACTCAAATCCAATAGATGACAAGAAGTAATAAATATCAGGCCAAAAATTCAAGAAGTAGAAATAAAGAAAACAATACAAAGAATCACTGAATCTAAGAAACATTTTAAGAACTTCAGCTGACCTAATCAAAAGAGAGAAGGCAATAACCTAAACTGACAGAATAAAAAATGAACAGGGAAACATTATAACACACACCAAAGAAATTCAGAATATTTTGAGGGAATACATAAAGAGCTATATTTCATAAAGTCAGAAATTATAAAAGAAATAGACAGACTTCTAGATTCATCCAAACCACAAAGCTACACCAAGAAGACAGCAATACTTTAAAAAGACACACAATAAGGAGGCTGAAACAGTAACAAAGAGACTTCTGACTAAAAGCAGCCCAGGCTCAGCTGGAGTCACAGAATTCTACTAGGACTTTCAAAGGAGTGAAACAGCTAAAACTTTTTATTACTTTTTCAAAAGTGAAGCAAAAAGGCACTTTAGAACCCGACAAAGTCAGTGTTACCAAACCCGACAAAGTCAGTGTACCAAAGCCAGGCAGAGACATAACAAAAAGTAATAAAAATAAATATCCCTGAAGATCTCTGATGCAAAACTCCTCAGTAAGACACTTGCAAACCGAATACAGGCACATATGAAAAAGAAATCCACTGTGATCAAGTTGGCTTTATCCCAGAGATGCAAGTCAATACATGCAATAAATCATACAAATGGACTGCAAGAAGCAATTCGTGATCTTCTCAATAGATAATGAAGAGGCCTTTGACAAAATTTGGCACACCTTCATGATAAAAGTACTAGAGACAGTGGAACTGGAGGGAACATACCTCAGTGTCATAGTCAAACAAACCCATAGCCAACATCATCTTAAATGGAGAACAACTCAAAATAATCCCACTGAAATAAGGAAGGAGACAGCTACCCATTATCCACATTGCTTTTCAATACAGTACTCAAAGCACTAGCTAGAACATTAAGTCTACATAATTATAGGATTGCAAATAAGAAAGAAAAAAGTATAATTATCCATGTTTGCAAATGATTGGCTATTATACATAAAGACCCAAAAATTCCTCCAGAAGAACTTCTAGAAATAATAAACAATTTCAGCAAAGTGGCAGAATACAAAATCAACTTACAAAAATCAGTAGCCTTTCTATAAACCGACGATGAACCTGCTGAGCAAGTCATTATGGCTATGCCCCATCAACGATAGCTTGAAAAATATCCTAGATATAAACCTAACCAAGGAAATGAAAGGTCTCTACCCTGTAAACTTTAAATATCTGAAGAAAGGTATGAGGAAGACACAAGAAAATGGAAAGATTGCCCATATTCATTTATTGGTAGAATTAATATTTTGAAAATAAAAATTCTTGAAAAAACAACTTATAGATTTCATGAAATGACAATCAAAAACCTCACAGTGCTTTTTTCATAGAAATACAAAAAAATCTTAAGACTCATATGGAATCTTAGAAGACATCAGAGGGCCAGAACAATCCTGAGCAAAAGGAACAATGTTGGAGTGATTACCATTCAGAATTTCAAGCTTATTACAGAGAGACAGTAACAAAGACTCCATGGTGCCAAAACAGGCATGTGCATCAATGGAACAAAACATATGACTCAAACATGAATGTACATAACTACAGCCATCTAATATTTGATTAAAATGCCAAAATACACACACACACACACACACACACACACACACACACACACACACACACACACACACACACACACACACACACACACACACACACACACACACACACACACACACACACACACACACACACACACACACACACACACACACACACACACACACACACACACACACACACACACACACACACACTGGACAAATGGTATCCGAAAAAATGGATGTTCACATTCAGCAGAACTAAATGAGACACATATTTTCATTTTGCAGGAAAATCCACTCCAAATTGATCAATGATCTCATATCAAATTAGAAATGCTGGAATTGCTAGAAAAAAAAACCTTGGCAGTGCCCTGTACTGTGTGGGTGTAGGAGAGGGCCTTCTGAATGGGAATCCATTTGCCCAGGAATGGGAATCCATTTGCCTCCGAATTAAGGCCAACAACTGACAAATGGGGCCTCCTAAAACTAACAGACTTCTGCATAGCAAAATAAACGATTAGTGAAGGAGAAGTCCGCAGAGTGGGAGGTAACCTTTGACAGCTATACATCTGATAAAGCATTAATATCCAGAATATACAAAGATCTCAAAAAACAACCAGTCAAGAAATAATGACCCAGTTAAAAATGGGCTTTGGTTCTTTGGATGACTAATTTTGTGAGTTCTTTGTATATTTTGGAGATGAGACCTCTGTCTGATGTGGGGTTAGTGAAGATCTTTTCCCATTCTGTAGGTTGTCGTTTTGTCTTGTTGACCATGTCCTTTGCTTTACAGAAGCTTTTCAGTTTCAGGAGGTCCCATTTATTAATTGTTTCCCTCAGTGTCTGTGCTGCTGGGGTTCTATTTAGGAAGTAGCCTCCTGTGCCAATGCGTTCAAGTGTACTTCCCTCTTTCTCTTCTATAAGGTTCAGTGTGGCTGGCTTTATGTTGCGGTCCTTGATCCATTTAGACTTGAGTATTGTGCATGGTGATAGATATGGGTCTATTTTCATTCTTCTACATGTTGATATCCAGTTATGCCAGCACCATTTGTTAAATATGCTTTCTTTTTTTCCATCTTATATTTTTTGCTTCTTTGTCAAAAACCAGGTGTTTGAAGGTGTGTGGATTAATATCTGGGTCTTCAATTCAGTTCCATTGATCAAATAATCCAATTAAAAAATGGAGTACAGACCTAAAGAGAGAACTCTCAACAGAGGAATCTAAAATGGCTGACAGACACTGAAGGAAATGTTCAATATCCTTAGTCATCAGAGAAATGAAAATCAAAACAACACTGAGAGTCCATCTTACACCTGTAAGAATGGCCAAGACCAAAAACACTGATGACAACTTATGCTGGAGAGGTTGTGGGGTAGAGGGAACACTTCTGCCTTGCTGGTGGGAATGCAAGCTGTTACAGCTCCTTTGGATGTCAGTGTGGCGATTTCTCAGAAAATTAGGAAACAACCTTCCTCAAGACCCAGTAATACCACTTTTGGGTATATATTCAAAGGATGCTCAATTGTGTCACAAGGACAGTGCTCAACTATGTTCATAGTTTGTCATAGCCAGAACCTAGAAACAACCTAAATGCCCCTTGACCGAAGAATGGATAAGGAAAATGTGGTACATTTATACAATGGAGCACTACACAGCAGAAAAAAATAACGACACCTTGAATTTTTCAGACAAATGAATGGAGCTAGAAAACATCATTTTGAGTGAGGTAACCCAGACCCAGAAAGACAATTATCACATGTACTCACTCATAAATGTTTTTTAAACATAAAGCAAAGAAAACCTGCCCACAAATCACAATCCTAGAAAACTTAGACAACTATGAGGACCCTAAGAGAAACATACATAGACCTAATCTACATGGGAAGTAGAAAAAGACAAGATCTCTTAGTAAATTGAGAGCATGGGGACCTTGGGGGAGGATTAAAGGGGAGGGGAAGAAACAGGGAGGGGGGCAGAGAAAAACGTAGCATTCAATAAAAATGGGCAAAGAATTCTTAGCAAAGAATTCTCAAAAGAAGAAATAAAAATGGTTAAGAAGCATATTTAAAAGTGTTCAACATCTTTAGCAATTAAGAAAAGCTAACTCAACCCACTTTGAGACTTCATCTTCCCCTAGTCAAAATGGTAGACCAAGAAAACAACTGGCCAAAGAGTGTGAGGAAGGGGGAACCTTCATTTGCTTTGGTAGGATTGCAAACTGGTACAGACACTATGACAATAATCGTGAAACACTCAGAGAGCTAAAAATAGATCTACGGTATAACCTAGCCACACCACTCAGCATATGCTCAGGGGACTTGAAATCCCATTTCACAGCTATCTCCTCAAGCACGTCACTGCTATTGTAGCCACAAAGCTAAGGAATGTAAACAATCACAGTGCCCTTCAACTGATGAATGGTGAATGAAATGTGATACATGCATGCAAAGCCATACCCACCAGCTTTACGGAAAATGAGGTGAAGAAATTTGCAGGCACATAGATTTAATGAGAAAATATAGTGAGAGGTAACCTGGCCCCAGAAATATAAACACCATATGTTTTCTCTTGCTTGTGGATTCCACCTTCACGTCTTTAGATATCGGCTTATCACTTGGGGTAGCCAGAGATACTAGAATAGATAAATGGAGACAATGGTAGGTGGAGATCTAGAGAGAGAATTAATAGGATACAGGAGCTTTGAAGGTGTAAATGAGGAAAAGAGGAAAAAACTCATATGGAGAGGAGGGAGGGAAGGTGAACAGTGATGGTGGAAGGCAGGATAAATAACACTACAAATATTTGAAAAGGCAAGAGATAATTTATTATTTTATGTTTACTTAAAATGCGCATATGTAAGTTCATATATTGAATATATATATAATTTACATCATATTTACAATAAATCAAGTTTTGCCTCTTGGGGTGAAACATTGTCTAATAACAACAACAAAAAACCCAGTGCCAGACATGGGAAACTGCTCATAAGTTATAGAAGAGAGAGTCCCACCACCCTATAAACAATATAGACTATTTCCATTGCCCTTGGTTGCTTCCAGGAAACTTACAGACCCTATAGCTAAAGATAGCACATACTTGAGAGAGAGGACTGGAGGACTGGAGGAATCAAAACAGAACAGATCTGGAAGTTTCCTCCATGAGGTCTAGCTCTCATGATAGCTGAATGAACTATGGAAGCTGCCAAGGGACAAAAACAATCAGGAGTCCTCCTTTGGCTCTAAGGCCTACAAATTCAACAATGTCCAGAATGATAAGACATTCTGAAAGGTTCACCACCTTCACCCCCCTTTGCAGATCTATAATAGTGTGTTTCTATTCTTCATCATTAGTGGAAAGAGTTGCCTCTGGGTTGGCTTGTGCAGTGTTTTGTTTTTTAATTTTGTTTATGTCAAAGAACTTGATTTTCAAAATGATGTAGCAGGAAACTCCACTAAGTCAGGCTTGAAGAAGTGGAGATGCTTGTCTGGGCAGCCCGGATTCCAGGGTGTTTGTCTTCTTCCTGATGCTAAAGAACTCCTGAAATAGTGTCCCAGAATTCCTATGTTCCAGGGCAAGGTGACTCTTGGCGCCCCTTGCCTATACTGGCACTGCTGCATGATGCCTGGAGTTCTGAGATCATAGGCTGTCACCCTTGAGCCTAGAGGGACATCTTCCATCATTTCACATAAGAGTCAGAAAGGTGTGGAAAGGTAGCATCCAGATTCAGAGCTCAGTGGCCAGGCAGTGAGCTTGGGAACTCCCTGGACTTGGCCCACAACTTTGGTTGTTATTTAGAAATAGATGTTGGAGTAATAAAAATGAAAGGCTACAGGAATAATAGGAATAGCTATCCCAAAACAAAACAAACAAAAAACTGATGACACTTCCCTCCGTCTTTCTTCTAGAAAAACTGAGCCTATCCCTTTCCTGTTTGGTATTGAAGATACAGCTGTCTTTGTGAGCTTTCCATTTCTGTGAAAAAAAATGCTTGAGGAAACCACCTTAATGGATAAACAATTTATTTTGATTCATAATATTCAACCCATAATAATGGTTTCAATCCATGCTGTGGTGCAGCAAAGCTGCTCACATCATGATGGACAGTGGGAAGAGAGCAAATCAAAAGGACCAAGGACAAGAGATAGCTAAGAGCGGACTCCAAAGGATTAATTCCCTTCATCTATGTCCTGTTTCCTAAGTTTCCATCAGTGGATCGACCTGCTGGGGTGAGAGCCCTTATGATCCCATTACCTCTGAACCTTGCAGTTCCGAGGAACAAGCCTTCAACATATGAGCCTTGGGGAGGCATTTCATATTCAAATCATAATGGCAGTGAACTTGAATAAATTTTTAGAAGTACTTTTCCTCTTTATGGCCTGCTCTCCACCCAGACTGATGGCCTATGGAGTTCTAGAAGTATTCCAAATGCTAAGTGTGTAAGCATATGTGGCAGGAGATAATGGGGATGGGGATGTTGGAGGCACCTTGGCAGAACCATGTGACCGGATGATGGAGGTTGCCAGCCTCTCTCAGCAACTGAATGAAATAACATTGTAGTAGGAGGGAAAAACCATGGAAAATAAGTTTATACATATAGAGATCCACAAACTGAAAAGTATGGAATCAGGAATGGAGAGATGGCTTGGCGGTTAACAGCACTGACTACTCTTCCAGAGGACCCAGGCTCTATTCTCAGCATCCATACAATGGTTCACAACCATGTGTAACTCCATTTTTAGGGATCCAATGCCCCTTTTTGGCCTTTGTGTGCACCAGACACACGAGTGGTATACAGACATACATACAAGCAAAACATTTGAATACATAAAATTAAATAGATTTAGTTTTTAAAAGCATTTGTTTATTTGATCTCTAGAAATGTTTTAAGTTAGGAATGCCTGTTTTACAAAGCTCTTGTTATAAAGAAATATTTACAGTATATATAAAGACACACCTAAACAAAGCAAAGGAGTCAGGCAAATTTGTTTTTTTTTTTCAAAAAGTACTAACAAGCACATTGTGTCTCAACTGCTGAACCATTTCTCCTAAAATAATGCTTTTGACACAACTCATGAGGTTGAACTCATTGATAAAAACTAAGACAAAGGCAAAATGGAAAAGGAAGATTAGAGGCTAATATTGCTAACAAGAATAACTGAAAACTGCCAAACAAAACATTGTATAACAAAAAGAGCTTAATGACCAAGTTGATTTAATATCAGAAAACATTAATGGCAATTGACTGAGGTGAGCAGCACAGCACATGGTCAAGGCATATGAGACTCTGTCATACGGGGCCTTTTCTTCAGCATATAACAAGATGCCATCTTGCACTTTACCTAGTAGCTATGGAAACTAGAAAAAAATAATATATCCAGGAGACAAGTCTTTATAATTGTAAAGAAACTCTTTCTGGGGATTCTAGCTTTATATCCCATCTCCAGTTGCAAATGATGTTGGGAGATACTAGAGTATATGAGAAGCAAAAGGTGAATTGAAACCAGGACTCCATGATGCAGCTTTGGTGAGACTGCCATGCTCGATGGGGTGGGGCTTGGTGATGTAACTGTTTTGTGATCATAGTCTCTTCTGAAAGTAGATGTTTACTCATGCTCTGTAAGAAAGCCCAAAAAACTCACTGGCCTCATCAAGTTGGACTTTGACGAAGTTGCAATCTGGCTTGTTGTGGGTGCCCATCAGGGTGATTGGACATTTGCTGTGTGCATTGAGAAAAAGCTAACACAGCAAGGTCTCTGAGCTCAATTCTCCAGTATCAGCAGTGAAACACAAAATAAATAACCAAACCAAGGTTACTGACTCCTCAACAGTGTGAAGGGGATAATCAACAAAATCAACTCAGTGTTTGGCAAAGAAGCATCTAGTGATAGCGGATGACTGATGAAACAAATGATACTTAGGTGAGTGGGGGCAGTGATGTCCCAGCCAGTGGGGTTGCTACACAAACCGAAGGATCTGAGCTCCTATCCCCAGCTCCCATATAAAAATCTTGGCACAGCAGTGTGCACCTGCAATCCTAGCATTTGGGGAAGCAGGGAAGGAGAGGTTGCTGAAGCTCACTGGCCATCCACCCTAGCTAAACAGGTGGACTTTACAAATTCTTGGGCTTGTCTCAAAAAATAAAGTGGTGAGCAATTGAGGAAGACACCAAATGTTGACCTTTTGCCCCCCATACAAACATGCATGCATATATGCACATGTGCAAACACATATAGGAACACATAAGATATCTACTGATCATATACCAAAACATAATATAAACAATATATTTAGTAGTAGAATAACAGAAGTGTCAACTGTAAAATAATGAACATGACAAGAACAATCACTTTGAGTATTTTTACCATATAGATTTCTAAGGAGTGCAATGCAAAAGAAAAGAAATAGGAGATGTGAGGTTGAGAATGTAAGAAGTCGCTAGGTGGAGGAATTATGAATGCTTGCACAGGAAAATGCAGATGGGATATTCAGATATATGAAAATGAAAAGGACGGCTCCAGAATGAATAAGAGTAAGGCTCATTTATCCTTGGGGAAGCTTATATATCAGTCCAGAGAGTGACAGTGTCTGTCTATCTCCTGAAACAACTGCAAAAGTAGAACTTGATCACTATTTTCAAATGTTGGACCATGGGTATAATATCCCATGAGGAAGGAAATGATGCTAGTAGGTAAAATCTAGATTCCTTAAACTACTGCCTATGCCTAGGGGAAAAAATCAGATTTCCACTCAAGATGAGGATGCATGTGAAATTGTGTCATGAATTTTTTCTTGGGGAAATGGGACACAGTGTCTATTTACTTGAGATGGAATACTGAGAACACACCAAAGTAATAATTATACCAAAGTTCAATCTGTTGAATCAGTGAGTTTATTGGGGTCACTTACAGAAGAACGAATGAGAGGTTACTACCAGGATCAGGGATGACTCAAAGGCAGTTACATCAGTAACTAGAAAGCCCAGCTCAACTCACGAAAGCTGGTGCTCCACCTGACATGCAGGCAACTCAGTAGATTAGAGAATCTCTTCCAGATGTTTGTTTAGTGCTTCTATAACCTTGAGTGAGCTACCTTGTGGATCTGTAAGCTCAGCTTTTTAAGACCCATGAAGCTCATTTACTTCCTGAATCTCAGGAGACTCTCTCCTCCTTCCTGGAGAAAGTATTTCAATTCAGAACTTTCTGAGCCTTCGAGAGCCTCCTCAAAGGATGGAATATTTCAATGTATAATAAATTACAAAATGAGACAATCTTTGCAGTCAGAAATGAGAAGTGTTACAGTTGAATGAACTTTTGCTGTAGCAATAAAATAACTAAGTGTGTACATTTATAGTACAAGAGACCACACCCAAGTGGGCTGGCATCTTAAAGGCTATAGGCTGAAGGTGTTCCCACAGTACAAGTGCAATGGTTTTTTTAAATCATCTTTCAAAAGTTAAAACAAAGAAATTACTACACGTCACTCTATTCCTTGCTCCAGCTCTTGTGTTCTTTCTGGCCTCCTCTTCTGCAGTGTTCCCTCAGCTTTGTTGGGATGATATAGATATTCATGCAGAGTTAAGCATGGGCCTCTGTGCTGCAGTAATAGTCACTTCCTCTCAGGAGCTTTACTAGTGGTTATGAGCCTGTACCACCTACCACCCATTACAAAAAGAAGCTTCTTTTCATGACTGGTTGAGGCTGATCGCCTCAACTATCTATAGGCACCAGAATAAATGTTTAGAAGTCAGTTTGACAGGCACATCATATCAAATTAACAGAACAATATCAATGGCTTCTCTACTGGGGCCTATGATGTCCCTAGCAATAGATTTTTCTTCTGGCTTACTGTACCAGACATAAAATTCCTCCTGTGTGTCAGGGATTAAACATAATCACAAATCTGTTGGTTGTATCCATGATAGCAATGCCACTATTGCCTGACAGTTCTCATTTGGTTTTATTTTATAAAGAATGACTAACCAATTCTAATGTCCACTTGGATATTCAAAGGGCCTAGTACAGTAATAATTAAAACTACTTCTGAGATGAAGAATACATTTGGGCTTAAGATATATTAAAAACCTGTTCTAGTCAAGGTAACATCATATATTGTCATTAAGCTAGACAACTAGATCAATAGAACAGTTTAGTTTAGACACAGACCCATTTGTACAATTACAGCTGAGTTTTTGACAAAGTGCAAATTCAACGAGTATAGAAAAGATAGTATTTCCAATAAATACTGCAGCAACAATTCAATATCTGTTTGAACAACATAGTTTTGATTTATCCTGTGCAACTGAAATGCAAAAACTAAATTATAAGTCTTCATACAAAGACCTAGGGTAAGACTTTGCAACCTATGTTAGGAGATAATTGATTACACGTAGTAACCAACCTGGTTACAATGAAGACAGTCTAAAGAGGTGTTTGTAATCCCATTGGCTCTCAGATTGTCAAAACTATTTCCCTAGGAATTCCAAACTGGGAAAAGGAATGGCTGATGCCTGGGCCAGCAGATGGGAAACTTGTCTCCCAGAAATTGCTTTATAAATTGCCAGATGACTTTGCAAGAGACCTTAAAGCAGGGACAAAGGTCATTGTTGGGCAGGACCATGCCTTGACCAGAACTGCTTAGCTATGCATCCCTATAGCCCTCCATCTAAACCTAAACCACATGTCAGGGCTCTGAAGATGGACTTCCAGGTCACTGGACCTCTTTGTCCCTATTTCCAATGTGGCCACATTGAATAAACCTCCTTTTACCACTTGTCACTATTAATTTGTCTCTTTAATTGGTTTATTGGGGATGGGTGGCTGAGCCTGGCTTATTAGGGAAGCCAGGACTCAGGCTCTGATCTTCATGGCTTTTGTGACAATGTGACACTAAAGGAGTTGCTGGAAAAAAAAACAACAGCTGATAATGAAATCTCATCCAGCTGAAAAGTGTATGCTTTTCAAAAGACTCAGCATCATCACATGAAGAGACTAGGAGGAAATATTTGTTTAGACCCGGTAAGAACCTTGCATGCAGATTTACAAAGAACACCCCAAACTCAACAACAAGAAAACACACAGTCCAAATAAAATGCCAAAAAGCTAGATCATTAATTTTCCCAAGTAAAATGTGCAAATAGGAACACAAATCCCACTAATTATTGGGCAAGTACAAAGTACTGCCATGGTGAATACCAGCTCACACCCTAGACTCTGGAGTCTGATTGAAGGGCTAGCTTCCCGGGGAGTCTTCAATAGTTTCTCCATGACAACTTTTATCAAATTAAGTCTGGTTTTCCAGGTTCTAGACCCATGGAAATACAGTCACACCTGTGGTTCTAAAGCAGCTGTGTGGCTTGCTGGGCTCATGGTGGGCAGTTTCTAAGTGTCTATGTTCTGGTTGCCGGATACTGACTTGGCCTACCGAGATGTGAGCACCCACTTTTGCAGCCCCCATTATCATTGTTGCAATGTCCTCTAGATAAGGCGATTTGGAGGATTTAAAGGATCAACACCATTTTTCCCTATTGGAAGGCAATCTTTGAAAGTCTGGTGTATTCAAAGGCACCAACAGATACAGGGGCAATTTAGAAAGTTGTTCACCATAGCCAGGGAAAGAAAAAAGGACCAGCAGAGATCTGCAAAGACCTTAAGATTTCTGTATCACAATGGTCTCTAGCACAGGGACAGTACAGAACAGTTAACAGAGGAGAAGCCATGGAGAAAAGTTGCTGAGTTTGGTGTTTACCCAAATGGCTTTCGGTCTTGCTTTCACCCAGTATTTCCCCACTAAGTTCCCTTCCCCACATTTCAGAAGGGTAATATATATCCTGTGCCATTATATGTTGGAAGTGTGTGATCTGCTTTTTGATTTTGATTTTAAAGGGGATAACAGTTCTGAATCTCAGAAGAGACTTTGAACTTTAGAGCTTTAAGTAAGTGTGGGACTGTAAGAGACTATGGGGACTTTTGAAGTTGGACTGAATGCATTTTTGCATTGTGTTATAGCTATAAGCCTTTGGGGGCAGGGAGTGGAATGTGGTGATTTGGAAGAAAATGGTCCCCAAAGGCAGTGGCACTACTAGGAGGTGTGACTTTGCTGGAGTGGGTGGCCTTTTTGGAGGAAGTGTGTCATTGTGGAGGCAGGTGTTGAGGACTCATATATGCTCAAGCCACACCCAGTGTCTCAGGTCACTTCCTGTTGCCTGCATATCAAGATGTAAAACTCTTAGCTCCTTCTCCAGCACCATGTCTGCCTGCAGGCCAGCATGTCCTGCCATGATGATAATGGACTGAACCTCTGGAACTGTATGCTAACCCATTAAATACTTTCCTTTACAAGAGTTGGCATCATCATGGTATCTCATCACAGCAACAGAAACCCTAACTAAGACATTCATCATGGTAGGGTTGTGGGAACAGGGGGGTATGACAGCAAATTGCAGGCACAAACACAAGCAATGTACAATAGTGTATTTGCATGAAAGTATTATTATGAACCTATCATCTTGTGCCCTAACTAAGAAAGTCAGCTGAGACAGGAAGGTTGCCTTGAGTTACAAGCCTGCTTAGACTGTATCATGAGTTCCAGGCTAACCTGGATAATAGACTAAGACTCTGTCTCAAAAGAAACAAGAACAGGAGTAAAGCCAATATTTTTAGGTACTTGAGTGAAAATCAATTGATCCTCCTCTTACTTTATTCTGTGTTTGTTATTGGAGGCTGATAGTTCTTTCCCAGTGGTCCAGACCTGAAATAACCACACAGAAACTATATTATTTACAATACTATTTGGCCAATAGCTTAAACGTATTGTAAACTAGCTCTTATATCTTAAATTAACCCATCTCTATCTCTATTAATCTTTGTATCACTACATGGTTGTGACCTACCAAAAAGATTCCATCTGGTGTCTGTCTCCTGTATCTGTCTCCTGAGGCAGCTCCATGGCTTCTCATTGACTCCGTCTACCCTCTATCTACATCTCTATTCAGATTTACCACCTGGCTTTACTCTGTTAAGCCATTGGCCAAAAGCAGCTTTATTCTTTAACCATTGAAAGCAACACATATAACAGAAGGACTTCCCATACCAGGTGCTTTCTCTATTTTCAAGTAATATGTAACTCTTACAGCTTTAGCTGTTCTTTGTTTATCTTCTCTATGATTTATTCACAGTATGTTTATATCTCTTCAGACAGTTTTAAATGTCACCTAAGTTCATGAATATCACTTAACTTTATTGAATTCTTGACTCAAATCAACCGAGAACAAATATCATTAGGTTAAATTGAATGTCAAAAAACTCTCATAGACAAGATAGTGATAATAATGTCTTCATTTTCTCTAGTGTTTTGCTTTAGTAATTGGAGTCACCAGTACACAATGGCTATCAGTCTAAACTCTGTCAGGATGAGTCTCTTTCTTTCTCTCTTCATATGAGGAGATGTTAATTTCAGCATATCAACCATAACTACCTTTACCAGTACTTAATCTTCTAGGGAGAATAACTCTGATGGCCATTCTCAGTTGTTAATGTGACCACATCTGGACTTAATTAAAACCCAAGCACCTATGAGGATTTTTTCCTAATTAAATCGTTTGAAGTGAGAGTCCTACTTTTAATCTGGATCTTTTGCTGTGGGAAGATTCACCTTTAATCTGGGCCACACCTTCTCCTGGAAACCTATATAAAAGACATAGAAGAAGGAATCTTGCTCTCTTTGTCTGCTTGTCCTTGCCTTGCTGGCAAGTCCATTCCTTCACTGGCATTAGAGCCTACTTCTTGAGGATTCTGACATATACTGAAGACCAGCCAAGACATCCAGCCTCATTAACTGAACAACTACTGTATTCTTGGACCTTCCATTGGTAAACAACCCTTGTTGGACTAGCAGGACCAGAGCCGGTAAGCCCACTATGACTTCTAAAATGCTGGTACCCAAGTCCCATCTCAGAAATGCCATGAAGTTGGCCTGTGAGGTAGTAGGCATCCGGATTTCTAAAGTTCCCAGCAATTCTACTGGGAACCAACGTTGAGAGCCCTGCCATCAGGACTCTTGAACCGCAGGCCTGGCAGGCCCTGCCTCTTCAGTTCTCCCCCTTGATTGGCTACTGCTTCTCTTGGGAGCCTGACCTGAATTCCCTTAATCTCACGTGGGCACAAAATGCTTGTTCTTTGAAGAAAAATGCAGCTCATCTTTCAGGTCTACTTTCTCCAAGAAGCCCTCTTCTGGCCACGTGAACCCGTTTGATGTGCTTGTTGTTGAAGTGGTTGGTGTTTCCTGCAAACTCACTTACAGGGTGTACTGTAGGCCCTTTAGCTAAAGGGCAGAGGGCAAAAGACACAATGCCTGGGAACTCAGGAACTAACCAGAATTTGTGCTGGGGTTGACACTGGGACGCACAGAAGCTTCACCAACAGGACTAGAATATAATGTGCTGTGCTGTGCTTTCTTTTCTTTTTTATACTTTACATGCAATTGTATTAGCATATATTAATTATAAACAACAATGGGCTTCATTACAATATTTTCACACATGTATATAATGTATTTTGATCATATCCACTCCCTGCTATTCTCTCTTGACCCCGCCCACTCTCCCTGATCTCCTTTCTCTCCCCAATTAGTCCCTTTTCTACTTTCATCGTTTCCTTTTGCTGAACCATGAGTTTAATTAGTGCTATTACAATCGTGTGCAGTTTTTCTTTTAAAAACTAATATGAGAGTTCTCCCTGATGAAAGCTCATAATTTACTAACATGTTAGTCCTTCCTAATTAAAACCTAGCTGATGTTCTATACAATAAATAAAATACATATTTTGCTAGGGATATTTATAATTCAGGCTCTATCTCATGAAATCTACATTGTGGCTCTTGGGACATCAAGATTCTTCTGTTTTCATTACTAGTTTGCACAAGATCCATTTTTTCATTTTGTCCACCATGAATTAACTTCATTCTTAATAGTCATTCTTAATGATTTCCTCTGTTGCTTGTTTTGTTTTGCTTTGAGCCAGGGTCTTCACAGATCACTGTGTAGCCAAGGATGACCTTGAACTTCTGACCTCCTTGCCTCCAACTCCACATGCTGATTATAGATGTCAGATTGTGGATGTTTCCTATGATGCCATGTTTATCAGTTGCTGGGAATCAAATTAAGACATTTGTGCACGCAAGGCAAGCACCCTAACCGATTGTGCAGTTACTGTTGCGACTCAGAGAAGACTACGGACATGAGTTCAAGCCAACAGAAAGTCTTTAGTGGCCAGTTGGTGACGACACCAGGTGTGTGGGACCTGAGCCTTTTGAAGGTGAGCTTTTAAACCCGAAAACCATGTTCTGGGCTGACACACCTCACTCAGTTAGCAAGAATGGTTAGCCAGAAGCAGAACTACAGAAGCCACAAAGCAAGGTTGCTACTTTTAGAGACTTTCTCACAACTGTGAATTAGGTGTTGTCTATGTGCTGAGTTTTATGACCTGAATGGTACTTCCATCGTGGAGTCACTTCTGTTAAAGTCTGGGACCTTCTAAGGTCTGGGGGTCTGTTACACTGTCACTTCCACTTTATCGGTAAGAATGATAAGGTTCGGAAAAGGTAACTAGAGGGTAGAGATAAAAAAATGAATAAATAATAAAGTCAGTGGAAATAACATAGGTTTGCAGGAAGATTTGTGATTTAGACCCAAGTGGTCCTAAAGCTTTCATATTATTCTATTTTGCTTCTGCATTTTAACTATTGATGACAAGTCATTGATACATTCCAAAGAAAACAAAGTGAAAGATTATTTGGGTCCAGGTCTGAGATTAAAGATATGGTTCCCAACATCTTGACATGATGTTTTATTTATTTATTTTTCTGTTTTTTGTACTTTGCACATAATATTGGCTTTATAATTTACTTCTTATATGTTCTTTCAGAGTTCACCAACCTGAAGTCCAGATATGTTCTGTGAAATATGTTATTGCTTCTGATTTTCATTCATAACCAAACATCTTTTTCTTTGTATAGCTTCAATCTCTGGTGCCATGTTCTATTGATCTCTGTAAAATTATTGCTTGATTTAAGATGACAGTGTTCCCTTCTGGAGAGGATTTTTAGTGTTCACTATGTCAGGAAGACTATTTTTACCCTCTTACAATACTGCTAATTTTGTAAATAATCTTTGAAAATGCGTTATGGAATAAACACTCTTGGCAAGTATTAGTCTACAACAATGAATTTTGAAAAAAAATCAAGTTTTTTTTCTTCCTCTTCAATTTTCTACAATTTATCATCTTGTTTCAGTTCCCTAAGTTGTGCAGATGACACCTGTTTGTTTCTGCAGGGGGTACCATTGCTTGAGATTTAAGATTCTCTTATCTCAATCTTAATGTTCTCCAGGATTTGCATAGAGTGAATTCTGGGCTGTGCTTTTTAAAGTCTAGAACCTGGAGTACAAAGTTGGTGGCACTGTTCATTGTCCTCTAGTAAGTTTGGTTTTAAAAATAGGATAACTTGAACAAATTTAACCTCCATTCGCTTTCTCTCTGCCTTTCTTCTTTCCTTTCTCCATCATTTCCTTCTTTTATTGAATTTTTTACTCTAAGTTCCTTTGGTTGTGATTTTTTTGAACATAATTTATCACTTCCATAGTATTGTTACTCTTAGATAGCTTTCCTAACATTCTACAAACAAACTGATTTGAAAGTATTGTGGATTTTAAACCAAAGTTGTCATTAGAGTGCCTAAGAGATTTCTGTTTGAGTGCTGTAAGATGATATCATTCAGTGACTGCTCACACTCCCCATGTTGTTATTTTTGCCTGTTGATTGACACCAACTACTCACACATACTGCCCATGCATTTTCTTAGATATTTGCTGACTGCTTTGCATAGGCTCCTCCAACTCAGTCCAACCACCTAGAATTTATAAACCAAGCCTTTTCAGTGAGAACTGACAGGCAGGGGGATCAACATGGTGTCACAAACCCAGGACTCCTGTCCCTGCTGCTCTGGTTGTCTGGTGAGGAATTCAAAAGTATTATAATCTTTTTAGAGTCACTTCTTTGTATATAAGATATTTACAATGTGTTTCATGATAGAATTTGTCTTACACAATAATACTCTGAAAATATGATATTACAAAGATATTAAATTCAATTTTTTTCATATTATGCATCATCATTTTTATTGCTGATTGCAGGTGCCTGTGCAGATATCGTGGTGACCCAGTCTCCATCCTCCCTGGCTGTGTCAGCAGGAGAGAAGGTCACCATCAGATGCAAGTCCAGTTAGAGTCTTTTATCTGGTAGTACTAACTACTTGGCTTGGTACCAGCAGGAACCAGGGCAGGCTCCTAAACTACTGATCTACTATGCATCCACTTGTTACCCTGGGGTTTCTGATCGATTCACAGGCAGTGGATCTGGGACAGATTTCACTCTCACGATCAGCAGTGTCCAGGCTGAAGACCTGGCAGATTACTACTGTCAGCAACACCACAGCACTCCTCCCACAGTGCTTCAGCCTCCAACAAAAACCTCTCTGAGATTCTCACCAGCTGCCTGCCCCACACAGCCCTGGACCTGCACACTTCCCCCTGCTGACTGAGACTGATGTGTTCAAACAAACAGTGGTGAAAAAGTTTGAAGAGCCCACCAAAAATAGTGGGTTCAATCCCTCTTACGTCTTTAGATATGAAATAACTTTTAAATGAAAATGTAAAAAAGAATTCAATGTTATATTTCTATTCCTTCTGTAACACATTAACACCAACTCTACTGCTTGAATATGAGGGGTTTATTTTTATAGTTCTGGAATTTCAGTGTCCAACATAAGACTCTATGGGCAGAGGTAATGATGATGGTAGCAGTTTGGAAGCTCTAGGAAAAATGTTTATTGATCTTTTATTGAATTCTGTGGTGATTTCTTATTTCCTTACTGGTGTCCATTTCTTCTGGGTTTTTTCTTTCCCTTTCCATAAATTATTTACTTTTTATTACATTTTAGTTAATTAAGTAGTCTTCTCTGTATCCTTGTGAGTATGCATTTGCTTTTCTGTGTGTTTGTGTGGGCATGTTTCTAAGTACACATTTGACATGGCATAGTGTGGACAACAGAGAACAGTTGCACTTTATTGATTGCTTGTCATTTGGGTCTGGGGATCAAAGTCAGTTATGACATCAGGCTTGTTGGGTTGTGTCTTTGCCCTCTGATGGATCTTTCTGCCCCTTAAAATCTATAATTGAAATAAATTTATTGGACTCAAAAAAAAGATTATTTGGAGACTTGGTTGATCTATCACAGAAAACTGACCCAAGAAACATATAGTACAGTGTGAGGAAGAATCTTGGTTGCTAGCTTGACTGCATCTGAAATCAACCAAGAGGGAGGCCTGGTAAACAGGCCTATGAAGCATTTTCTGGAAAGATTAACTGAGGGTTAAAGACTGTCCCTCGCAGTGGGTAGCAACTTCTGAAAGTGACCTAGACATAAAGAGGTTTGAGGGGAAAACAAGATTGCTTTTGCCTGCCTGCTTTTGTTCTTTGCTTCTGAATCCATCTAAGCTGCTGCTGCTGCTGCTGCATCCTTTGGTAGCATCAGGTCCAGCTTCCTCAGTCTTTTAATGTGAACTAAAGATTGGAAATCCCATTTCCAGAAATCCACCAGCCCCCCAGGTATCTAACCAGTACCACTAAAGCTTTCAGAATGGTGGCCTGAGCTATGTTCTCATTCTTTCCACACAGATGACCACCATTGGACTACCCAGCCTGTACTGTGTAAACCAATTTAATAAATCATATGTTCTAATAGATGTATGTGAGAACATGGGACAGGACCTTCACTATCGCAGCCCTCCCATATGGATGTTCCTGCGTGTGCTGGCTAGACGTGGTGAGGGTTTTCAGAAAGAGTAACATGTCTGAGATTCTGCTGTTGGCAGAACACAGGAAGCAGAGAGGGAGGACCAGGCCCTGTCCTGCCTCTTGAACTCTGGGTGTCAACCGTTTCTCTGATGCTGTCTTGCTAAATTCTCCTGATTTCCTTGTCAGAGTTAGCACACTTCCTTCCATATTTACGACCACCAGTCCTTTCATCTCTAGAGTAGGGGTACCTGCCTGCTGGGAACAAACCGTTTCCCTTGCTGGAGAACGAATTGCTGAATGGCTCCTTTTTAATGAATGAGAAAAGTCCTCTTGGCTGTGAAGAAGTCAGAACCAGCACCTTAGGTGCTTTCACTTCGTCACTCATCCATCTCATTAAAGTCAATGCCGTGAGACTTTCAAGTCTGTCCCAGACCCCCAAGACAGACACCTGCTTGCCTACAGTGGTTCATAGGAGGAGCACCTGTGACCCCAGCATCTGTTCAGTCATATCGGCTGTCTGCCTATAGCCATCCCCCATCATCCAGTGCTGTGAAAGGATCCAGGGTATGAGATGGCTCCCTGCCACCAGGGATCTTAAGAACTTCTCTTTTCCTCCTCATGTGAAGTGTGGCTTCCAGTCTCTCCCCCTTTTAACCTGTCTGATCTCTGGTTCCTTCAAGCTTTTTATTCTGAATGGTCTCCTTGAACCTGCTATTTTTTTTCCAGGTTACATGGAATCTACTGTCTCCCATTTGCTTTGACCAGATCCCCACTCCCGGGGCCCACAGGGCAGAACCGTTGGATTATTGCCTCTTCCTTGGCTGTGTTTGGAAAGGGAAGATCTAGAGAGGCATCAGAGGCTGGTGAGGGGGCAGATCCATGAGCGCTGAGTGCCTGTGAGCACTATGGGTAGGAAAGGAAAGCACCGAGGCTCTAGCTGGAGGTAAGTGGATATCCTGGCCAACCCGGAGCTGGGGTTTGAAGAGCCAGCCACCGAGTTGACAGATCCTAAGATTGGCGACTGTGCTCTGAGGAGGCGGGAAAGCAAGCCTCAGCCTTCCAGTCAAGCAGTGATTTGTACACCGCATTCCACCTGCTAATTGCTTCTAGAATTCCAGCTGGAATTCTGTAGTACATTGAGGGGTAGAAATGCTACAGCTAGGGATGAAGGGGCTCTGTGGGAATTCCAGCTCAGAAGGCTAACCTTGAAATGTAATTCTATTTTGGAGAGTAGGAGGGAACAATACAGTTTTTGGAGCAATAACAAGAGCAGCAGTTCATACTGTGCGTTATCAAAGTTCTCACTAAAGGATCATGGAAGAAAAGAGGCAAGCAAGGGAGGAGGAATAGTTCTATGAGCTCACGTGTTTGAACACTTGGTCCCTTGGTTGGTGGTGCTATTTGGGAAGGTCATGGAACCTTTGGAGGAAGAGCTTTGGTGGTGGAAGCACATCACTGAAAGAGACCTTGCGTTCTTTTGGCTGGTCCATTTTCTGTTCTCTTTCTGCTTTGAGACTGCCCCTCGGGTGTGACAAGCTGGCCCTCATGCTTCTGTCGTCCTGTCTTCCCTACAATGATGGATTGTATCCTTCTAGAACTGAGAACCAAAATAGACCCTTTCTCCCTGAAGCCACTTTTGTCAGGGTATTTTAGTGCAGCCACAGAGAAGTATTTAATAGAGGGATATTGATTCAGGGACATGACTAAGTGGAAATGAGAGGGTAGAGATATGGGAGAGGAGGGGTGTCTTCACAGTTATCACCACCACTATCATCATTATCATCACCATCACTATCACCATAGTCACTATCACCATCGTTATCACCACCACCACCACCGTCATCATCACCACCACCACCACCACCACCATCATCATCATCACCACCATCTTCATCACCATCATCATCATCACCATCATCATCTAATGATATTATGATAACCTACTATTGTATTATAAACAAGAAACTAGGCTGAAAGGGAACTGACCACCTTTGTTACCCAATACCATTGCTGTTATATTGGATTAACTGAAGTTGAATAAAATAAAACGAGGGGACCAGTCTCAGAAGCAGATGCCCTTTACTAGAACAATGGATCCAGCAGTCAGTACATGGGAGTGGGGACTGCATGCCAAGGACAGGTAGGGAAACTATTGGGGTGGACATTTTTATCTTTGCAGTCTTTGTGGACGTTGCAGTCTCGGGGCTGAGATACCAGCGGATGGTTTTCCATGCGTCGCCCTTCTTGTTGGGTGTCTCCAATCGCCTGAATGCCTGCAGATGTTTTGGCTACTTGTCAAGCAGATGTTCTTATCAGTGTGCTGAGTCAGAAGTTTCTTAGTTCATTCAAGACTGTTTTGGTCCTGAATCTTGCATTCCAAACCCTGAAAGCATGAAACAGAAACGAGAAGCAGTATTCATTGGGCTGCTTTCTGTTGAGTCAGGTCAAAGCCGGGACTTCTTAAGGTCTGTCCTCAGGATCTAAGGGTCAAAGGTCAGGATGACTTCATGCAGCAGGAGTAATTTACTTTATTTGCTGAGTTGAGTTGTGTTACTAATGTCATAAACTGCTGGAGACACCTTTGAAAACAGTTCATTAGATGGGGGGCTACAGTGAGTAAGAAGAGATCAAAGCTTAGGGGACCTAGCAGGAGTGTCATCCATTGTCTTAATGTGGATCTGGTGATTGGTATAGGAGGTCCTTCTGTTTATGTGTTGCTTTCATTGGTTGAATAAAGAAACTGCCTTGGCCTTTGATAGGACAGAACTTAGATAGGCGGGGTATACATAACTGAATGCTGGGAAGAAGGACAGAGTGAGAGAGATGTCATGGTTCTCCTGCCTGAGACGGACGCTGGTTAGAATCTTTCCCAGTAAGCCACAACCTCGTGGTGATAGAAAGATTATTAGAAATGGGTTAAATCAAGATGTGAGAGTTAGCCAATAAGAGGCTAGAGATAATGGGCCAGGCAGTGATTTAAATGAATACAGTTTCTGTGTGATTATTTCAGGTGTAAGCTAGCCAGGCGGGACAGAACAAAGGGCCTTCTCCCTTCAACAGGTGATGATGGTGATCTGACCCGGGAGGAAGTTCTGTAAAACGTTTAAAAGACAGGGTGAAAACCTAAGTATGAAGATAATAGTCTTATAATAATAGGAAAGGAGTGACTCAGAAGTCAGTGTGGGAGGGAACCAAAAGCCCATCCAGAAGAGGAGCTTGATTTTTTTTTTCATGTCTCTTCAGCTTTTGGATCCTATCTCAAATCAATTTGATTCGTTAGTATGGAAGCAGCATTGTTTCTGGAGAAAGGCACAAACCCCATATTAGCAGGAGTCAGGAGGGCTATGCCTTTATAGTACCATAGTTACCAAAGAATCCAGTTGGTCCTGATAGAAGCCAAGCAACCCTGAAAGATTTTAAGGTTTTCTGCAAACTGCTGAGGCAGATAAGTTTACTGGTGCAAAGCAGCCCTCAGTCCAGCTGCTTTTGTTCGGAGGTTTGAAAAATGCCCAGAGAAGAAGAAAAGGAATGAGTTGGACGGCTGAACTGCTATTCAGAGTTTGGGGGCTCAGCCTGCTCTAATGGCTTTGTAGTTGGCAGAAGGGCATATGTAGAAGGGGCAGCATTTAGAGTGCCTCATAGAAGGGTCAATCTGAGGGATCGGGATAAAACTTTACAGGTAGCAAAGGTCCAGAATAGAAGACTGTCATGTGATGACACTGTGCACCCTTGGAGTGTGTTAGGGACTGAAGTAGCATTCAAAATGTGAGGCCATCAGCACTATTATATTTCTTACAGAGAGTGTAGTTAGGAAAACAGTTGGGGCGGCTTTGACCTTATTAGAGGAAGAGAACAGGCAAGAAAACCATTTAAAGAGCCTTGGCAAGCTTTGTCATAGATGTTAGCAGGACTGATGGGCTTGCCACTGTTGTAAGGCCATCCGTTTGACAAGAGATTTAGATCTTTCTCATTAGTCAGCATAAATTCAGAATTGGCCATTGGGTATTTTCTGCTATTTGCGAGGAACGTTGAGACAAAGTTAATAAAAAAAATATAACATCATGATTATACAACTGGCCGGACCATGTACCAGAACCATGTAGAAGGAGAAGATAACTGTGTAATCAGATGTTTGTTACATCAGACTCCTGCAGAAGGAACAAGCACCTGGAAGCTTTGTGAAATAAGACAGTTAAAGTCAGCATCTAATTGGCAATTTAGAAGAGAAATAGAATACTATTGGGTCCTTTTTATAAGATTGTCTAGCAACATCCCAAGGACAACTATAGGGTGTCCTGAATAAAGTTCCAAACCTGTGAGTTTGATGGCAGAGTATCCATCAGCTTCCTCTAATCAGGGAACATGGAGGGTTGGGGTGCAGAAGGTCCATTACAGATATGAAAAATGCCCTCTGGAAAGAGTCGGCTAGCACAGCTTTTGGGTTTGGCATCAACATTTAAGAAGATAGGCTTGCTTTTCTCATCTGTGGATAGCCACAGCAGTGCTAATACAAGCCAAAATCTTGTCCTATATTTGGGTGAGAGCGCGCGCGCGCGCGCACACACACACACACACACACACACACACACACACACACACACACACTTTAGGAAGAGAGCCATTAGTGAGAAACAGTTATTCAAATAATATTTCGTAAGGTTGAATACAATGTCTGAGAACTGTGGTCCTTTGAACTGCTGAAGAAATATACTGATTATCCTGGTTATTCTTTCCTCTGGGGTGTTTAAGGCCATGTAGATAGCCAAAATTAATTTTTGTTTTTCTGCCAAGACCAGTGAAAGACCTGGTTCCCAGGAGTAACTTGGGTGTGGGAGGAACCTTTGGCTCTCTTAGGGTTTTTTTTTTTTTGCCAGCTATTCCACTTATGTGAGGATAAGTCAAAGACCTTGCTTCACCTTGGTTTCTCTTGGAGCTTTGGAGAAGACTTTCCTTTGGTGTTGACCCTCCTCTTTGTAGACCTGACACTGGTTAGAATTCAGCAGATGGGGTCTCCACGGACTCCCTGACAGGGACGTAGATGGATACCCATGGTTACAAACATTAAGGGATGTCCCATAATTCCCTGGAAACTGGTTGACTTTGGAGGGCAAGGAGAGACATATTCTCCTTTTTAATCCCTCTGATCATATTAATATAGACTTCCAAATATGGTTATTGAACACCCACAAAGGTTAGTTATACCAGTCTATTACTTTTAATTGCTGTATAATATTTTAAAAGCCAGACATTCATATGTACTCACTCATAAGTGGCTTTTAGACACAAAGCAAAGAAAACCAGCCTGCAATTCACAATTCCAGAGAACCTAGACAACAATGAGGACCCTGAGAGAGATATACATGGATCTAATCTACATGGGAAATAGAAAAGGACAAGATCTCCTGAGTAAACTGGGAGCACAGGGATCATAGGAGAGGGTTGAAGGGGGGGGGAAGTAAGGGAGGGGAGCAGAGACAAATGTATAGCTCAATAAAATAAAATAAAAAATAAACTTAGATTAGACATGCAGTTTAGCTGATTTTTAAAGTTGTTGATCTTTTACCTTAGAAACTTTAATACCGTATATGCCATCACTGAGTCTCGCTCTTTATGTACCTTAAATAACTGACTCAGACATTCATAACCTGTGTAAACTTTCTGGTCTTCTTTTCATCTTCTTTGTACACACCCAACCATCTTAATCTTCATATATATAAATCCTTCTTTACTATAATGATTTCCATATTTACCTCCTTCTAACATTTTCTTTTATTCTTAATGCCATGAGACATAATCTCATGAATAAACTGATTTACTATTGTGACAATTTTCTTCCTGAGGAAGGGCTAGACTAAGCAATCTTAATCCCCTCCTCCTGAGATCCCAGTGACAAACCTAAGTTCAGTCTCATCAAAGCTCACCCTAGGAATCAATCAATGAATTTACTGGTCTTACTGACAGAGAGTTGGTGAAGGGTTACTGATGGGAGTGTGGGTGATCCGGAAGTAATCACACTGAAAAGTCTTTACTCAGTATGTATGAGGGTCTTTTCAAAAATAGCTGCATAAATAGATCTTTTTTAGTGTTTTCTTTGTCTTTATAAAATTGACTGGGATGGGCTGTTCATTTCCTCTTTTTGTGAAGGAGTATTAACATTTAATGAGTCCCATTGAGATTATTTTGGGCAGGCATAGCTGACAGTACAAAGATGGCAGTTGTTTAATTTAGAAGAAATGACAGAAGCCCTGTATTCTATGAGACAGATACTAGTATTCTTTCTTTCTCCTTTCATTTTAAAGAAATAAGCTGGAAAAAGTAAGAATCTTAAAAAAAAACACCCATTTGTTTTTAGAAAGGCAATACCAGTAAAAAATCATTAGGATACTTAAAATATCGGTATTTATATAACATTCATTTATATATGTGACATATTGCAAAGCACAGACATATGCTATTCTTATCTAAAGGGAAGATGGTTGTCCAATAGGAAAAACGTGTCCTGGAGTAGAGCAGTCATCTCTGAAAGTCAATGTATACCTCCAAGTGACAGGGACTGTGTTGTAGAACCAGAATTGGGATAAGGCTCAAGTTGATAATATCTTGACCAGAACTCTACAGTTACAATTATCTTGTCCTTACAAGTAGATTTAAAATTTTTAAAATGTAAAATCTCATATTTTACCTCTGTGGTTGAACTGATTAAATATATTTCTTATCTTTTACCATAACTTTGTTCCTTAAAAGTTTAGTTTCATTATGAACGAAATGAAGCTGGGCCAAGTCATCAACTTTGGTTCACATAGCACTTACTCAGAAGCTAACCAAACACATCACTTAAAAAAGAATAAGCAATAATTGTATGCGAAATGATAATCCATACATACATAATCATTCATAAGATATGCTTTAATAAGCCAAGATTTTGAGTTTCATTGTTTGTTGTGACTGTGTTTTTTATCATCTTCATCCTGAAAAGGAGACAGCATAGAGATTTTTAGGAGACAATGCTAGATTGGGCAGAATCAAAAGCAGAGCAGTGTGGAATGAAGGAGTCTCTTAAAGGCACAGGAAAGGGGTTCTACCCCAATTAGAGGAAGAGTGTCCTGGAAATGCCAGGCAGAAATAGCCAGCATGAAGACCCAGCAGAGCTTGTCATAAAAGCACCTCACTGTCTAGCACTGACAACTGATTCTTTGAGTCCCTATTGGGAATTTGAGTCTTATCGATATTTAGCCCTGGGCCTCCATTAATCTCAAAGTGTTAGCTGCCTTTGTTAGGTCCTCCTCGGAAGCCAGTAGGTGCATCATGCAAAAACTGTGTCAAAATTAAAACAAATCAAAACATAAAAAGAAAAAAATTCCCAAAAGTTGATTTGTCTCCAGGTAGATAGTGACTCCCCAAATCTACCCCAGGAATGTTACCAGTCAAGTTCCAGGAGGGGATCACCACCTGCTTTTCCCCTGTCACAGAGTTGGGAGGAGGCTAGCTTTTATATTTTGTATCCTTTTACAGTGGTTGTTTGGACAATAGACATCTCTATATTCTGAGGTAAATAAAAATAACCTCTGCTGGAAATACTTTACTGATTACTAAAGGGTTAAACAAGGGCACATGTTTTTAGTTCTTGGCTAGTACCCTTTTCTGTGTCACAGAGTTAGGAACCTGCCAGATCCAGGGAACGAATTTGGGGGACATTTTGAGACAAACATTCTTTATTCTTAAGTGGGAAGTCCAAGATTCATCTCCAGAGCCAGTGAGCTTAGACAGCACAGGACAAATTGTCATGATAACTCACACAAGGCTGTCCTGTTTCTGTCATTGCTTTTTCCTTGGCAGCGCCAATTTGAGGTCAAAGCAGATAAAACGCTAGGATGGGATGCCTGCGACAATTAAAAACCTTCAACAACCACACGAGCCAGGACTATCTTCCTTCCTTTCTTCTGTTCCTTCCCTCCCTCCCTCCGTCCCTCCCTCCGTCCCTCCCTCCCTCCGTCCCTCCCTCCTTCCCTCCCTCTCTCCCTCCCTCCTTTCCTTCCTTCCTTCCTCCCTCCTTTCGTTCCTTCCTTTCTATAGAAGTACCTCAACTTGTCACCCAGAATCAGACAACTGTCAGGGAATGAGCTAATGATGTCCCCTACTTGTGGAAGCTTCGTAGCAAAACCCAAAGACCTGCTGGAGTTCTGCAGAGGGCCTGGGTCCGGGGAGCCGTCCATCAAGCCTTACCTTCCTGGTGAGTATGTGGTTGTGGCTGAGCTCTGGTAAACAAAGGGCAAAGGGCCTCTCTCTGTTCTGTAGGTTGGAGGTTGGGGAGAAATCCAGAAGATGTTTCAAGCTGTGTTTTTGTGGCACAACGATCAAAGCCCAGAACGGGGCTTGCACCACTTGTAAGAACAGAGGTCGCAAACCCTCCGAGGTTCCATGCCAGAGCTGGATGCTCAGTTCATAGTAAGCCTGGCAAGTGGCCACACTCTCCAAGGGGGTGGGTGTCAGAAAAGAGAGAGGACAGAGGAAAGGTCACTTAGAGTGGAGGAAGATGGGGCACAGGACTTCAAAACCCTTCCTGGTTTTCAGCACCAAAATGTTAGTACAGGATTGATGGAAGTGACCTGGAAATAAAAGAGGGATGAGACCGACACCAATAGGAACAGACTGTCCCTATACTAGAACAGCGAAGGGAGTCGGCAGATGAGAGCACGGCTGTGAGGAACTGTACAGGGAGCTTGGGGTTTTACAGGGCAGAACAGGGAACTTTCGGGGTACATTTGTCTGTTGTCATCTCAGGTCTGAGACACGCCAGGGGGTATTTTTATGTTGCCCCTCTGGTCCAGTGTCTCCCAGCTCCTAACTGCCTGCCGAGGTTCTCATGACCGTGTTGGCTTTCTTGTCAGGCAGATGTTCTTATTGTACACTGAGCCGTAAGTTCCTCAGCCTCTTTGAGCTCTTTGTTTTAAGTCATTAACTCTCCAATCCAGTCCATTAATATATCTGAAGGACTTCCCCTTTGCCATTACCTCAGGTGATGGACAGAGCAAGGGGTGTGGTCTACTGGAACACTCATATCTCCCCTTGGGGTCTCTCAACTGTAAAAGCGGTTGTATGTTTATAGCTTATCCAAGGTCTTTCTTGTGTTTCACGTGTTAGGTGCTCAGCATGCACAAAACTTCCCCTACTTTTTAGCATCTTCCTTTGTCCTTCTGAATCCTGTCAAGACCCTGCCACTCCTGCTATAAACACTCTAGGAGCTGAGCTCAGCCGTTCAACTTCAGCTCCCGTATATCCCTCCGCTCCCCCAGATGCCTTTTGCTTCTGGCCCCTTCGCATCTGTGTGTCTAGCATGATGCTTCTTCCTGAGCTGCTTATTCAAATGTTACACCCTCCTTTGTGTGTGTGTCTGTGTATGTAAGGATACCACGGCAGCTCCGGGGAAGCAGCCAGTACTCCTCAGCAACTTCTTCAGCTACTTCTTTCTCAACCCAAGACAGTTTCTTTATATTCAGATTCATAAGGCTGGACATCCTACATCACTGATATGAAGGTGCCTCCGGTTCATCTAAGACCTGCTCCACCGTGCCCTGTATGACTCAGATGTGTTTGGGTCCTCAGCGCATTTAGCAAGTTAATTGTTCATTAAGGGGCTGGGACACTCACAGACCTAGCCTGACATTCTGACAGCATGCCAAATGGCTCTCCGTGTTTGATTTATGGACACAGGCTCAGCTCCTGGCTGGCTCATGTCAGCATGGGCTACAGTGATAAGCACACATTTATCTCCTGGCCTTGATGAATGGCATGGCAGGGTTGTGCTGCAAAGGCAACAGGGCCCACCCCCCCCCCCCCGCCCTGCGTGGGAAGGGGACTGTCACAGAGCACATTAGGAAAACCTGATCAGAATCCTTGTGGGAGGACAACGTCTGGATTTAAAAGCTAGAATTTTAATTATCATACAAATTAGAAGGAAATTAATCAGCTCATATTTTATGACCGGACTCGGAGTGGATCACTGATGCTTAACTTTTATGGCGAATCTTTGATTAATTGAGACACAGCACAAAGGTATAAAACCCAAACTCTAGCTGCATGACAATCTCTTCACTTCCTCCACACTTGCCCAAAGGTGAGAGGATGAGTGGAAGGAGAATACTGTATACCAGGAAGACACCTACATATGCAAAGAAATTGCAGTTTGACTTCTCCTGAGATGCTTCTTGGCCTTACCACATTTTCTCACTGTGAGTATAGTAGAATCTTCTGGATCCCACTCCTGTCTTTTGCATGGTACTCATTGGGTGAAGATTGCTGAGTCACCAGATGAAGGGCAAATTATGGGAGGAGGGTCACTGCAAAAGTATCAGTCAGAAGCCCACACCCCAATTTCCATGTGCTCTACCTTCATGGGCCCTGGGCCACAAGAACACTTGTCAGTTAAAGGATCATTTTCATAATCATCCATGTCTCCAGTGCCCTTGTACTGCATTTCCATGGGTCCTTGTATTAAGGGAGGAGAACAGAGAGAATGAACACAAACACACACACACACACACACACACACACACACACACACACAATCAAGTAGGGTATTAGAATGGTTGGATATTGTTAACAGACTGGGGATCTCCAAAATGGCCATCTGCATATTGAAAAGGCTGAGAACCTTGCTCAATATAGGAGTCTAGATACTTCAGCAGCAACTCCAATCTGGTCCTGGAGGCCTGGGAAATTTTCTGGAGATTCACTTATCTTTAGTTCACATTAGAAGGTCAAAGAAATTAGAGTCTGATGTCAGTGAACAATGACATCATCGTCATCTTCACCATCATCATCACTATCACCATCATCATCACATGTCACTACCAGCGGCAGAAGGAGGATAGACATCCTCACCAGTGGGGAATGAAGGCAGGTAGGCAAAACCACTCTGGTTTTACCTCAGACTTTTTATGTATAGGTATCTTGCCAAAGGGTGCTACCACCCTGGGGGTCTGTCTTCTCCCCTTAATTAATTTCTCTCAACAATGTCCTTACAGACTTGCCCAGAGGTGTGTTGTTGGGTGGATTGCATCAAGCTGACGAGATTAACCATCATGTCCCTGAACCACAGTAAAACTTGTCAGCGAAAGATGTTTTGTTTTATTTTTTTAAAATAATATTGGCCCAGTCATCCATGGCTCCAGTGCTACCAGGGCTGATTAAATCTGGGGAGATCAGAGAAGTTTGGAGACCAAAGTGGGAAGCCGGTGAGAGCTGCCTGGGCCTCTAATGAAGAATTACACCACTGTCTTAATTAGAGTTTTATTGCTGCGAAGAGAGACATTATGACCATGGCAATTCTTATAAAGGAAAACATTTAACTGGGGCTGGCTTACAGTTCAGTGGCTTAGTCCATTATCACCATGGTGGGAAGCGTTGCAGCGTGCAGGCAGACATGGTGCAGGAGAAGGAGCTAAGAGTTCTACATCCAGAGCAGCAGGCGACCGAAAGTAAACTGGCTTGAGGTTCTGAGACCTTAAAGCCCACCACCTCGTAACACACCTCCCCCAACAAAGCCAAACCTACTCCAACAAGGCCACGCCTCCTAATAGTGCCACTCTCTATGGGCCTGTCTGTATCTAAGTCTTAAAAATTATTTTACATCTATAATCGGAGGACATGTGGAAGTCGGAGGACTTCAGGGAAGAAGAAAATTGGCTGCTCAAGTTGTCCTCTGACTTCCACGTGCGCTCCACTTATAGATGTAAAAATAATTTTCAAGAATTAGATACAGATTAAAAATAATAAGAGCTGGCATTTTCACCTATAAATTAGAAAGTGTTTTTAATTCCACTTTGTGTTGATGAGACAGGCACTCTCTTACATTAGTGTGGAGTGGAACAGGTGTGGAAAGAATTTGACAACACGAATACAGCCTAAAAGATAATTATATCTTTTGGCCTATAATTTAACTTCTAGGAAATTATCCTAAGTAAAATTTAAAATGCAGAAAAGGCACGATGTGTGAAAACTCATTACTCAATAAATATTTATTAAGAGCTCACCATGTACCTGATGTTTTTCTAAATACCGGAAATTTAGCATTGAATTAGGAACAAAATCCAGCTTCAAACTGGTGACAGAGATCCAAGGCCAGAGTACTGGGAAGGTCATACATTAATAACAGTGTCTTAAAGTGGGTGTCAAGATGGCTGGGTAGGTAAAGGTCCTTGCTGCCATGCCTGATGACTTGGGTTTGATTTCTGGTTTTCAAATGGTGGAAGGAGAGAACTACTTCCCCACGTTGTCCTCTGACCTTTCCATGTGCCCCATGGTGTGTGCCCAGTTAACTTGCGTGTGGAGAAGAAAAGCAATCTGGCAGCTGCAAGAGTCTGAGTCTTCTTCCTGTCTTTTAGTTCTTAACTCTTGTCCAAGGACAGGACAAACCAGAGAACAAGCAAGTCCAACAGGAGCGGCTGGGGGCATAGATGTGTCAGGAAAGCTCCTGCCTTGCAAGATTTCTGCAGGGTTGTGCATGCTGGTCACTCCATTCCTGGGAACCAGGATAAAGGGGGGGTGTCCCCAGACTCACTGGTCAGGCCAATCTAGCCAGTTGGAGAGCCCCAGGTTCAGGTGAGAGATCCTATCTAAAAAACAGAATGGAGACCAATTGAGGAAGCCACAAAACTTTGCCACTGAGTCTCTACTGGAGAACACACACACACACACACACACACACACACACACACACACACACACACACACACACACACACACACACACACACACACACACACACACACACACACACACACACACACACACACACACACACACACACCCACCCACCCACCCAAACAGTAAAAACCCAAAACTCTGAAAGAAGTCTGGGACAAAAGATACAGGATAAAAGGAGGGTCATATGGGCCAGAGGGTATGAACATTCTCATAAGGGTTTCCATTGTTATTTTCTCTCTCCTGGTCTTGATCACACATTAATGCCACCAGTTAATGCAGTACAGTGGAGTTGGCATGAGTACTTGATGCCCCAATAAGAAAAGACGTTTTATAAGGAGCAAGTCTGTGGGGAGAATCCCAGAGGGATTCTGTGTGCCCAAGTGCTATATTTCATTCTTGTGTGTGTGTGCGCACGCGTGTATGCGTGTGTGTGCGTGTGTGTGTGTGCATATATGCATGTGCACATGCCCATACACACTTGCATATGTATCTGGAGGCCAGAAGTCATCATTGGGCATCTTCTTCAGTTGCTCTCTATCTTATTATATGAGACCCTGTCACTGAGCCTGGAGTTCACAGATTTGGCTAGAATGGCCGGCCAATGAGCTCCGTGGATTCACCTTTCTCTGAGCTCCCAGCCCCATGTGAACTTTATACCCTTTATATTGAGATTTATACTCTGAGGTTAACACTCTGAGAGTGGACTTCCTGTGAGCAGAGGATCCAAAAAGATGCCCAAAGATGCAGACTGCTTTGGAGAAATAGAGGGGAAGAGGGAGACTGCTTCTATGCTGAATCGGTTGGACTCCATCCACACTTGCCCACAGTCCCAGAGCAAGGCCTGAGTGGCTTGAGAGGAATATAGACTGGACAGCATAGCAAGGCTGTGGAAAATGACCCAGCATCAGGCTGACCACCCCAGAAAAAAAAGACAAGTCTTGCAATCCAACCCTTACCCAGTGGATCACTTGCTAAAGCTAGCCAAAAACTGAGAATCCTCAGAGAATTACAACATAACTCAGAAGTGTCCGGCATCACCTGAATTTGTAGACTTTACGGTAAATGCCAGTTCTCAAGGGCAATCAATCAATGCAATCAACAAAGGCCGAGCGAGGCATGGTGACGAGGCTGGAGTTCTCTCTCAGTGGGACCACAAAGGCACCACTGTGGCAGCGACACATGAAATAAGGTGGGACAGCATTTCTAAAACACTCAGAGTTAGAGAAATTCACAGTGGCCAACAGAAATCATAAAGACAGAACCTGTGGTGTGTAGTGTTGACTGTCAATGTGACGCAATCCAGAATCACCTGTCGATGAGGGACTTACTGTCTAGACTAGCTTGGCCTGTGGACATATCTATGGGGGATTGTCTGATTACAATAATTGATGTGGGAAAGACCCAGCCTAACAGTGAGCAGCTCTGTCCCCGGCTTTAGGTCCTGGACCACTTAGAAAGGGAGAAAGTGAGCTGAGTACTGGCAAGCTGAATGCATTTATTTGCTCTCTGCTCTTCACTGTGGCTATGACTGTTTCAAGCTCCTGCTGTTTGTGACTTCCCTGTTATGATGGAATGTAACCTGAAGCTATGAGCCTAAGTAAACTCTTCCCCCCTAATTTGCTTTTGTGGGGTGTTCTGCCAGAGCACCCGGAAAGGAAACTCAGACAGACCCCACTGCTAGTTTTAGGACTACAATATGCAATGTCTGAAGCTGGAGAAATTACTAGGTTGATTTAGCTGAATGGAGGGGCTGAGGCTCAAACTGAACACAAGTTCATTGAAGACAGAGGAAGAGAAATGACACAAGATGAAAGTAGGGACAGTGTCCAAAGGTCAGACATTTGCGTAATCTATGTCTGTTGATAGAGGTTTCTGTCCTGCTCAGTCCTGCAGCCGTTCAGTCCCAAGGAAACACACAGAGGTCTACATTAATCATAAACAGGTTGGTCTATTAGTTCAGGGTTCTTATTAACTCTTATAAATTAGCCCATAATTCTTGTCTGTGTTAGCCACATGGCTTGGTACCTTTTATCAGTGAGGCAGTCCCATCTTGCTTCCTTTGTGTCTGGTTTACTACTGCAAACTGAGTCTTTCCTCTTCCCAGAATTCTCCTGTTCTTGTCATTCTGCCTATACTTTCTGCCTGGTCGCCCAGCTTATACTTCCTGCCTGGCTACTGGCCAATCAGTGTTTTATTAAAATTCAAGTCACAAATCTTTACAGGGTACAAGACCATTGGCCCACAGCGTATGTCTGTGAAAGAGAAGAGAGAGACCGCAGGCCTGAAAAGTTGGAGGCTTCTGCCCTTGGTGAAGAACATGCATTTACAAATTTAAGAATCCTGGAGCAGCCCCAGTAACTCTCACTTCAGCCCTTGGCAGACACTCCTGCCCTCTGCCCCAGGGACACCAAGCCATGGACCTCACTTACCAACCAGACAAGATGATTGCCACAAGGAAGGTTTTGAGAATGATAAAATGGTTCCATGTAGGAAACTGTTATGATCTCATCGACACAAAGGCACCAAGGAAGATGTATAGGTCCTGCAGTCTGCTGCAAAGAATAAGATCCCAGAATAAGATCTCATTGTAGGAGATGGGGCAATTGTGGAGCTTGAAGTTCATGAAGGAGAAGAAGGATGTGGAGGCAGCAAATGTTGCAAGCTCTGGTGGAGTTCCAGACCAAAGCAGTACATACACAGGCAACTCAGACTATTATAGTTGTGACCCTTGGAAGGGACACTCTGGAGTTCTGCATAGGTGTGAGCAGGCTTACCAGCGCAGTGAGAGTTTGGAGAAATGAGTGATCAGAGAGGGCTCCTGAGGGCCTATAGTGGTCCAGCTGCAGGCAAGAGTCACCATTTGACTGCTTGCATGGGCCTTGACAACAGTGTCATCCTCCTGTGGAGGGGAAAATGAAGGGTGCAGGAGCGAGGCAGATCAGTGGGGCAATGTTCTGGGGCTCTTCTCTCCAAAGAGCCTAAGGAGGATGGCAATAAAGATGACAAAGAAAATCAAGGCACCATGAGCAAAGGTCAGTAGCCACCTCAACCCTGGGACCATCACGACTTCAGTTACTGACACAGAAGCCCAGAGAATCCTGAACCACAAGATGACAGCCAAACAGAAACTGCAAGTTTGTCCCCATGGGAGGCTTAGCAATATAGGGGTTTGGGAAACACAGGCTTACCTCTCTACTACCATCTGGTTTGGTGACCCTACAGGAGGAAATGGGTGTGACATTCTAGCAACCAGAAATTAGCAAAAGATTGGAACTGAGGCTCTTAAGTGCTTGTCTTTTCTTGGCTTTTCAGACACACTTTGACAATCTGCATTGTCTATGCAGCATGAGGTTTTATGCATGTATATATGTAGGTATTTATTTTGTTTATTTATATGTATTTATTTATTTTTACCTAAATATTTCTCTTTTTGGTAATGGGAAATAATGGCCTTTATGAAAAGCCTTACTTTTTTTTTTAAAGGCATTTTTAAAAGTTTTTAAATTGTTGCAGAACTGGTCAAGTTGAGATTTTTAAGAACTTAATTTTTAATTTATAATAAAAGTTTACAACTAGATCTCCCCCAAAAGTACCTATCAATAAAGGTCCTTCATCATCATCTTCATTTTCATCATCATCTTCTTCATCATCTTCACCATCATGACTACCACCACTCCCCCACCCCCACCCCCATCACTATCATCATCATCATCACCATTCATTGTCATAATCATCTTAATAAAATCTAACCAGGCTGAATGTGAAGTACTATTCTCACAAAAAGAATGGTTAACTCTCATCTGCTTGTCACAATAAAATCAACTCCAGCTAAGTGAAACACAAATGTAAGCGTTACAACTAGAATTATTAAGAGATAGGTCTCACCATGCATTCCAGGCTGGTCTTGAACTCATTATCATCTTGCCTGAGTGTTGGGTCCCTTGAGGACAGGCCTTTGCACCCCACTTGATCTGTTTTGCACTCTTGTGGTTGGTTGTTCTGGAAACAGGAACAAAAACAGGAACAATCTGTTGCTCTCAGGAATGTTTTTAAGGATGTTTACCCCTAAGCCATGTGAGTTACGGTGGTGAGCTTCCTGCTTTTGCTGGCTCGGCCTCCCCTGCTGAGGGCTATATATACTGTGTGAGAAAGTGGAATAAAGGTTTGTCTGCAGAACCTGAAATTGTGCTGTGTGCTAATCCTGACCTCCCTCACTCAGAGAACTACAGTTGCCGTGCTGGCATGGCACCTGAGCCCCCCACATTCTCCATTGTATCTTACATGAAATTGTCAGGCTTATGGCTGAGAAAGAAACTTGGACTGCTCCGTATTTTCTTCAGTGTAACAAAGCAAAAAGAATCAAGACAAAACAAAGAAAAAAAGAAAAACAAAAACCCCTCCCAGACAGAAACAAACCAAAAAAGCTGACATAGATATACTGAATTTCATCAAATAAAAAATTTGCATGTCAGATGACACCATCACAAATGAAAAAGACAACAGAATGAGAAAACACACTTTCAAATCATATATCTAATAAAGGACTTAGGCCTAGAATATATAAAGAGCAATTATAATTCAATAACAAAAGGCAAGTCAATTAAGAAGCAGGCAGATGTCTTCATTGGCTAACTCTAAGAAAAATAGTATAAACAATTGATAAACAAGAGCACAGAAGGAATGCTCCATGGAATTAACTATTGGGGGATGGAAACTGTGTGGTTATGTTTTCTGTTGCTGTGACAGAACCCATGGCAGAAGCAGCTTAAAGGGAAAAGGCTTGTCCTGGAACACAGTTTGAATGTACAATGGTATGGCTGACTTGAGCATTAGTCTGCAGTTCTGCAACGCTGCTACATAGAGTGTCATGGAAGTCATATTCTCCACTGTCGCTATTAGACATGTGCCCAAGGGGATCACAAGCATATGCACACACCTACAAAAGTCTGAGTACATGTATGCTTAGCATTAATTGTTACCGTAAAGAAGAGGAAATAAGCAACATTCAAGACTTGATGAGTGGGTAAATGACACGTGGCGTATGTGTTAGGAATGAACCTGGAGTCCCAAAAAAATGGTCACACATTTCAAAGTGTTTCTCCAATGCAAAAGCTTTGCTTCTGCATGCGGGCAGGTGTACAGCCCTAACAGGTCAAACAGACAAGCCCAGAGGTGAGAGGGTCCTGCCGGGCTTTTATCCCTAACACCAAGGAGCCCAGAGCAGCGCTCTAAGCGGCAGAGCTTGGCCTCCCTTCTCCTGCAGTTGCCTAGCTGGGGCACAGATGATCAGCAAAGCACAACTGTTGAGAGCAAGATGCCACCTTGAGCATGTGTTTTAGTATCCACAAGTTCTGAGCCTGGGGGAATCTGACTTTCTGCCAAGCAACTTCTAAAGTGTTGTCCCATTTAACCCTTTAATAGAAAAGACGGCACATTTCTTTTACAGTCCTCACATAGCCACAAAATGGAATATTACAACAACTTGAGAAGGAAGTTCTGACACTCGCCATAGTGGGGGAGCATTCTTGAAAACATCATGTAAGTGAAGGAACCACGGATCATTTTATTTTTATTTATGTAAAAGTTTGAGAACAGCAACTGCATAGAGATGTTAGTATGTTCATCGCTGTCTGCATTGGTGAGCGGGGATGTTTTGCATCTGTGTGACTGGGAGGATGGCTGGTAACCAAGATGTTTTGCATCTGTGTGACTGGGAGGATGGCTGGTAACCAAGGAGAGCAGGGCCTGTCTTTAGGGGACTGAAATGGTTCTGAAGTGATAGTGACGATTGCTGCTTTACTGTGAATATATGAAAATCTGTTGAAAGGCTTTAACCGTGTATGTTGTATGGTATCGGGTTATATCTCATTAAAACTGTTAAAAATGCTCTTCCCGGACACATTACACTCAAGCTGGCAAAAATCAAAGATCATCAATACTCTCGGAGAAAAGAAATCCAACGTAACACTGCAGGGGAACTATTATTTTTATGAATGCAAATTTCTCATGGAAACAGGAATGGTATGTTTAAGGTCCCTAAAGAATGGATAATTACAAACCCAGAAGTTACCCAGCAGGAATCTAAGCAAAACAAAAACATTCTTGGCTGAGAGAAAACTAAGGATTCATCAGAAGTAAACCTGCTCTGAAATGGATGCTGAAGAAATCTCTTCAAGGAAACAGGAAAAAATCAGAACTTAATGAAAGTGAACAGGGCCCAGGGAGATGGCTCAGTGGGTAAAGCAGAGGATTGCTGTACCAGTGCAAGGGCTGGAGTTCAGATTCCCAAAACCAATGTTCTGGACAGGCATGGCGGCCACCTACCTGGTCATCCCTGCCTTGGGGAGACAAAGACATGGTATCCCCAAGGCAAGCTGGCTAGCTAGACCATCTGGAATCAGCAAGCTCCAAGTTCAGTGAGCAACCCTCATCAATAAATAGTGATCAAAAAAGATTCCTAGCATTAGCATTGGGCCTCCTCCCTCACACGTGCTCAAATATATATGCACCTCCTTTCCTATACACGCACATACATGCAAATGTGCAAATATGTGCCTAACATGGGCACTCACGCGTGAGTGAAAGAGAACAGAAATGGCAAACAGCATACCTCTGTGTTAAGCTTTCTTTGTGAAGTAAAGACCAAGAATCATAGCATCAGGGAGATCTGGTATGTGCAAATAGAGATTATACAATGATTCTAAGCCAATGGAGAGAGATCTGAAAAGACCCATGTGACTATAAAACATCCAAGTTTCATTTGCAGTGGCAAAATGTTGCAAGACTGTGAAAATGTCATGAGTTTTAATCTCTAGAAAAAGCACAAAAGAAGCATGCAGATGTGTCCTAAAAGCTATTCTCATGTCGAGGGTGGGTGTGGAGGGTCACTAGGGTCTCAGAAGTTGAGGAAGTGAGGCCCTACTGTGTTTCCAACCGCCACACAGACTTTCTTTTATTTCTCTGCCTTTTTTCCTTTCTATCAAATCAGACCTACTCATGCACCACTCCCTCAGCTTGACCCACTGATGGCTCTTAATGACTTTACAAGAAAGAGGACCTGGGGATTGTGGGGTATGGAGACATAGTCCACAGGAGACGGGAAAATATAAATGAATAAGGAACAATTTCCCATCAAGGAGTCCTGGCCTGATGTGATTGGGTCTAGACTTCAGATGAATCTTACAGACTTAGAAACCTCAGGCCAAATTTGTCTGAGTTGGTAGAATACCTGAATATTGTCAGAATGAAACTGAAGTTGTCTCCTGGGGGAGAAATGAACTTAAACATTGCCCTTAAGGAATTCTCTGGGGTAAAGTTCTGAGAATCTGAAGTTCGCGATCTGAAAGTCATTAAACATGCATGCGTCCTCAGAAACAAGGGTAGGGTCGTGTATGAAGACCTTTCCCATGCTGGGCTTTCCAGATACGAAACGGAAACTAAAAAGCTGTTTCAGCGTGGAAGGCTTTCAAGTAGTAGAGTGGAAACGTGAGACAGGAGCCAGCCAAAACTGGCAGGCCAAATTTGTGAAAGAAGCAAAGGAAATTTCTCAAACAGGCAGGATAATAAATGAACCGGCACGCAGGCCTAGCACTTGGGAGGTAGAGGCAGGACAGTCAGGAATTCAGGATCGTCTTTGGCTTCATAGTGAATTCAGAGCCAGCTTGATTGGGTTTCACATGGATCCCACGTGGGCTGGGGGAATGGCTCAGGGGTTAAGAGCACTCGTTGCTCTTGCAGAGGACCTGGGTTTGGTTCCCAGTATTCAAATGGCTCTCAACCATCCATAAATCCTGCTCTGGGGGGATTCAGTACCCTCTCCTGACCTTTACAGGCACTGGGCACACAGATGGTACATACATCTATATACATGCAGGTAAAACACTCATGCACATAAAATAAATACATCCAAAATAAGAAAGGCAGGAACCATTACTGAACGCACAGCAGCTCCCCTTTAATGGGTGTAACGACTCGTTTTGATGGGATAAAGTGGGAAAGGTAAAAATACCATCTAGAAGCTAGAACAAAATGGCAGACACTACCCTAATCATGTGACCAGCAGAGATGTCATGTGTCTTTGGTGGTGTAAGTGGCAGCAGGGATGAGGAGGCACAGCTTCACGTCACAGCCCACGGTAGCCTGGAAAATTCCCTTAACCTCTCAGGGATCTCGGCTCAGGCAAAATGGGATTCTTGACTTCTAGGATGAGCAAATATGAAGCCTAGTTAAGTTTATTAGAAAACATTCTAAATCTCTGTTTTAAGCACATGAGTTAAAAGAGAAGAGTTCAGAAAGAAAGTTAAGCTGCACAGAGAACAGGGGTGTGGGCTTCTCCGGAGAGAAGCAGGCTAGCTGAGTGTCTTGGCATTAGCTATCTGTACTATTTTGGTGGCTTTCAACTCACATGGCAAAGAGTTGCCAAAAGGCACTCTCCTTCGTATTCTACTTCCTTTTACATAAGTGAAACTATGGGATAGCTCTGCAGTACCTTGGGTGGGATTATAATCTGATAAGACAAAACAAGGAGCCACCAAGGTTGCACAGGGAGTTACCACCTATCTTTTGCTATAAATGAGATTTTTCTAAGTATTGTTTTATCATTGGACAATTTCATACACGGGTCATATCTTGATTGTATCTATCCCCGGCTCCCCCTTTCTAACTGTCCCAAGGTCTGCCCCAGCTCCTCTCCCCCAAACTGCGCATTTTCATATAACTATATCTACCTATAGATATAGATAAAGATAATTTCCCACTAAGTCAATTAATGCTGCCCGTACAGTCATGGAAGTGGGACCATCTAGTGTGGCATGAGTGACCCACCAGTGATCACCCACCAAAGGGAAATAAAATGGATCTCTGGCGAAAGAAGACTGGCATCTTTCACCCAGTCAGCTAGGAAGGCAACCAGGCCTTAAGCAAATTTTATTAACCGTGTTGGAATTCTTCATTCTTCTCTGGTGAGAGATTTTAAGTAGACTCCAGGTGGGAGCCACCTTCCCTTTCCCATGTCCCCATGACTTCCTCTGTCTGTCTTTTATTTAGCCTCAGTCAGACATGATGAAACGGATCCTTCTTCTTTGTTTTCTTCTTTCTCTAGATCTGTTTATAGTTCCACTCTAACTGTGAAAAACAAGAAAAAGACAAAGTCCGTACTGGGGCATATTCTGCGAGGCAGCTATTGGCATGCCTCGAGACTGTCGAGCACAGAGACAAGGAAAGCTGATGAACTCTGAGGAGAGACCAGGGAAATACAGCAGCGAAGGTGTGGGCTGCATGCTGAGGATGCTCATGGCAAATATGGTGATCCCATACGAAGGTTAGAGTTCAGAGAATGGGATGGGACGAGCGGCTGCCTCTTTGTTTTGATAGACATGTAATAAAAAAATAAGATGTAGGTTGTGAGGAAAAGGGCAGGAGTGTCAACCGAGAGCTTTGCAGTGTAGCTCCATTTTCATTCATGCGCCTCAATGTACTCCATAAACATTAGACAGCAAGGAACAATTCACTGTCGAGCGCTTGCCTAGTGCACTTACGGCCCTATGTTCAATCCCCACCACCGCAAAACCAATCAGAACTAAACACAACAATGGCTGTGAAATGTGATAGAAGAGGTCCCAGGACATCCTCCTGGGCCGCTCCAGGTGCGCATGCTCAGATGCAAACAGGTATGTCAGGAGCGTAGCCATGGAGGATGCCATGAGAGTGATGATTGTGGGACCCAGGGGCTGCGTGGCTCTCCAGACTGTTAAAGGGGAGATGAAAGAAAGGGACTTTTGGTTTGGTTCCAGAAAGGAAAGTAAATGAGATTATCCTTCAGACAATGAACTTTATTAGGGCAGAGGGGAGGCTCGCATAACCATGGAGGTCATGGCTGGGGCATGAGTTTGAGGAGCATTATGGTCTGCAAATCAAGTCTGAGGCAGCAGTAGCATGATGGGACCATAAGGTGGGAGAACACTGTAGACAGAGTTGGCTTCAGGCCCTAGAGTATGAAACCATCTGCTGTGGACTGCAAGGTGGAGTAGATAGGGAAGGCACCATGGGAGTAGGGATGAGAATTCACCAGCCAGGGAGACAGAGGAAGAGAGAGAAAAGGTAGAGTGGAAGCCAGAGACCCCCTAGTTTGATAAAGTTCTCCATGGGTGGGAGCCTGGAGAAAGCTCAAAGCCAGTTTCTAGCAGAGATATGGAAGCACACTGGATTACAAAACCCTGTTATTTCTTAGAGCAGTGGTTTCACCTGTGGGTCGCGATCTCCTTGGGGTTGCACATTAGACGCCTGCGTGTCAGGGATATATAAACATTGCTGTTCACAACAGTAGCAAAATTACAGTTATGAAGTAGCCACAGAAATAAATTTATGGTTGGGGTCGCCACAACATGAAGCACTGTCCTAAAGGGTCGCAGCATCAGGAAGGTGGAGAGCCACTGCCTCAGAGTGTGGAGACCAGAGCAGTGAAGGGCTTCTCAGTTCTTTGTTTCAAGGGAGAGACTGGGGTGGGGGCAGATACAATCTCAAAGTGACAAGCCTGTGCTCAAACATGGATGAGGCCATGGTGTGGCTAAGCCATAGGAGACACCATAAGGCAAAGTCAGAGGAGATCTTCCCGGATGAAAGATGGGCATAAGTCTCATTGGTAAAGGCTCCAGGAGACAGCACAAGACAGGAACGGACAGGTAACCCTTGCTTTGGCCTACACCGTGGTTGGTGGAGTCTGTATGAGTAGCTTCTTTGCCGTTTTTACTAGCATGTACTGATTACACGTAATAATGAGTTTCAGTTTATTTTCATACATGCATATAATACATTTTGATCATATTCATCCCCTTCCATTGCTCCATTTTCTCCCTCTCATTCTCACTGACCCTCTTTCCCTTCCTGAACAGTTACCTTTCTGTTTTCATATACTGTTTTTAACTTGGTGACATAATGACTTCCATTGATGTTGTTTCCAGGAGTCTGCACATCTTATCAGTGACTACCTCACCAAATAAAACGTATCTTCCTCCCCAGAAACCATGAACTCCCACAAACCCGCGGGGAGGGTCAGGGCCTTCTGCATCCATGATGGTGTATTTACGGTGTAAGTATTTTCTCTAAAGAGCCATACAGTAAATACTTTAGGTTTATGGTTCACATGAGCTCTGTAATAATAACTCAAATCTGTTGTAGCATGAAATCAGGTACAAAAGCCATATAACTAGGTTGGCAGGGCTGTGCTCCAATAAAGTTCTGACTATAAATAGGTTAAAGTCTGGGTTTGGGCTGCAGGCATTTTAGTTTCCAGTTAACCTATCCTTAGCTAATCTGAGTGCATAATTTTAAACACATACCCTTCTTGCAAATGCTTGTGCATATAGATGTATATGTATTGTATGGTCCTACATAATGTTTCTATATATAGATGTTCATAATTTGCAGTTATTCAACCTAACAAATCTCCAGCTTCATAATGGTACAAATATATTATTTCTTCAGTAGAAATCATACTTTAGATTTTGAATTTGAATTTTTTTCCTAGTCTAATGCTTCTAGGACCCATTTTTTTCATAGTATGAGCAGCAGGAGTGATCCTCAGATCCCAGTTGGTCATGTGATCTCCGGGGAAGCTGCCAACAGATACTCTATAGAGCACTCTGGTGCTAAGTTGAGATGTTCAATAACTTTGGTGTAGTGTGGGGAACAGATGAAGTCCTGAGCAAACGTGTGTCATTGACTCACAATGCCTCAGACCCATGGAAGAGGGAAAGCCTTCCCCAGGTCAGGCTCCGAGGAACAGCAAAGCCTTCTTTTGGTCTGAGTACTGATATTGATGAGCAGTTGACCTGTGTGTGTGTGTGTGTGTGTGTGTGTGTGTGTGCGCGCGCACACAGAAAGTTTCAATACAGCTTCCTCCTCTGGGATGACTGCAACCTGAAACTGCTTTCCTACTGAGATGAGCTACACCCTGTCTTAGTTAGGGTTTCTGTTGCTGTGAAGAGACACCATGGCCACAGCAACTCTTATAAAGGAAAGTATTTAATTGGGGCGGCTCACTTACAGTTCAGTGGTCCATTATCATAACTGTAGGGAGCATGGCAGCAAGCCTGATTTGTTCTTTTGCTCAGACTAACTGCACACAGTTAGCTCATTTCTACCTCAGAGAAAGTTGAAACTAGACTAAAGGCATTTTGAAAATAGATCGTAAATTTAAAACCTTACAGTTATGCACAAGGCCAGAGTCGCAGGTGTCCAACCAAGGCTGCTACACAAAGCACCCTAAGCAAAGCATGCCAGTTCCTCTCTTGCCAAATCTAGCTGACAAAAGATCTGTGTCTCAAAGTTTGTCACTGGGCACTGTGCCCCCAGGCTTTGGTCACAGTCTTATGCCTGAAACCCTGAAACCTTGTGTTGCTATGGTAAATGTCTTGGCTCTTTATTGCTTAGGAATGTGCTTTTGGCCAACGAGAGGTAATTCTTGTCATTTTTTTTTTCATTGCTTCAAGCCTCCTGGATGAGGAGAGTTTTTAGAAGCTAAGAGGAATTATAATTAGGGCAGCAGAATTAGAATAGAGGAAGAACAATAGAGAGATGTGACTGGAACAGCACACGTGTAAGTCTTTTCCCTCAGATTAATAGCTATCTTAAGTTCCCTTTCGCTGCTCTGTGGCTTCTAACCAGAACTCTGGAAGATCTTGCAGAACAGGCCTCCCAAGCCGTTGACAGTAAGAAAGGCATAGTGTTGTGGCAGAAGCATGAGGCAGCTGGCCACATGGCATCCACATTCAGAAAGCAGACAAGACGAATGCAGGGGCTCGGCTCATTTTTCCCATGGGACGGTCCCCCCCCTGCATTGCAGCTGGATCTTCCCTGTAATGCGACACCTTTCTGGAAATACCTTCATAGACACATGCAAAGGTGTGTTTCCATGGCCATCCCAAATTCATTCAAGTTGACCACCAAGATTATCCATCACATGTGGACAGGCACAGATAGAGACATAACTATTTTTGTTTGGTTGGTTTGTTTTTGTTTTTCTCTTTGTAGCCTTTGAAGTCTGTCCTGGAACTGACTCTGTAGATCAGGCTAGCCTGGAACTTACAGAGATCCTCCTGCCTCTGCCTCCCGAGTGCTGGGATTAAAGACATGTGCCATCACTGGAAAATTTTAATTAATTAATTATTCTTATTTTTTATGTGTATGGATGTTTTGCCTGCATGTATGCATATGCACCCCATGCATCCTTGGTGCCCACAGAATCTAGAAGAGGGTATCAGATCCCCTGGAACTGGAGTAATGGAGACATTTGTGAGCAGACACACGTGTGCTGGGATGGAAACCTGAGTTCTCTGTAGGACTTGACAGCATTCTTAACTGCTGAACCCTATTTTCAACTCCAAGATGTAACTACCTTTTGATGCACTGTCAGTAACTAGAGATCTGTTTTCTTCCAAGGAGCCTCACCCTTGCATACATATTCTTTCTTTCAGCTTTCTCTTGTCATCTCTTCTTAGCTTCTCTCAGCTACTTGGCATGCACCATAGGGGTGCAGCAGCCTGCAGGCGAATGTCACCACTCCCTTCCTTTCTAAAGGTCTACTTTCATTCTTGCTCCTAATAAAAACTTCCAGATAGAGACTCTGACTCATTTATGGCAGGTACCTTGCTTTTTCCAACATTGGAGGCTCGGTAGGTATCAAGGTATGGAATGGTCCCCATAAACTCATGTATTTGAATGCTTGGTCCCCATTGGTGAAACTGCTTGGGAAGGAGTAGGAGGTGTAGTCTTTTTGGGGGAGGTATGTCACCAGCGTAGGCTTTGGGGTTTCAAGACTCATACCATTTTAAGCTAACTCTCTCTGTCTCCTACTGTGGTCCATGATGTCCCCTCTCAGCTGTTTCTGCTACAATCCTTGCATTCCATCATCACAGATTCTACCCTGTGGGACTACGTGCCCATTTTAAATGTCTTTTTTATAAGCTGCCTTAGCCAAGGCGTTTTCTGACTCTGATAGAAGGGTGACTAAGATAGAAGCTGGCAGCGCGGGGTGAGCTATTGCTGTGAAGATCCTGACCATGTTGGCTTTTAGGAGGACTGTCGAAACCTCTGGACTAGAAAAGTGGTTGGATGCTGCAAGCAGAGTGTACTGGGTATTCTAGGAGGGGCTTGGAACTGAGTAGAACTGAGAGCACTGAGGGCTGTGGAGGGGACCAATATTGACAATGGGGTTAGAGGTCGAGGCAAAAATAAACAAAAAGTACAAAATGAACAGTTTGGCGAGGAAAAGAGCACCATGAAATTCAATGTTGCATCTAAGGCTCATGCCAGGCCTGAGCTGCATTGGTATAAAGGGAATGGTTCCCTCAGGAGGAGACACCACCCAGATAAACTCCCAGATTGTAAAAAGAAAAAGGCCTAAAAAGTTTTTATGCTTGACAAAAGCAAAAATAAAGCAATCAAAGCTGCTATAGATATGATTCAAGGGTACCAGGGTTCACCCCAAGCTTGTGGTCAAACTTTGCAGCGCCATCCACATGGCTCCTGCTTCAGAGTCACGCAGTATACATGCATATAGATTTCTTCTGTGGTTGAGGAGAGTGACTGAGTCTAGGCATGGGGCAGAGGAGTCCCTGCATGGCCCTGAGATGTCACTGTGTCAGGCTGTGGAAGCAAAGCCTGAACTGCATGGGAGACCCCGCGATGTTGGAGATAGTAGAGCTGTGGCCTATGGGTCAGGAGGAGCTGCATGCAGAGTGTGAAGTTAGCCAGAGGGGGCGCAGTATCCGCAGGCAGCAAAGTTGGAAGTTCACAGTCACCTAAACCCTTTGACATCAGACAGGGAATTGCAGCATTTGGATTTTTGCCCTGCTGGGTTTCTGTCTTACTTTGGCTCAGTATTTCCATACTATGTCCCAGTTCTTCCCTTTTTGAATGGTCATGCCTGTCCTTTGTCATTGCTTGTAGGAAGTGTGCAATTTGCTTTTTGATTTTACAGAGGTTACAGTTAAGAGATTGCCTTGAGTCTCAAACAGATTTTGAATGCTTAGTTTTTAAAACAGTGTTGAGACTGTGAAAGACTATGGGGACTTTTGAAGTTTAACTAGTGAATTTTCATTATGATATAGCCACAAGCCTATAGGGGCCAAGGAGTGGAAAGTGGTGGTTTGAATGAGAATGGCCCCAGAGGCTCATAGATTTGAATGCCTAGACTCCAATTGGGGGAACTATTTGGGAAGGGTTAGGAGGTGTGGCCTTGTTGAGCAGGTGTGTCACTGGGGTCGGCTTTAAGTTTCAAAATTTTAAATTTACCCTTTGAGTTAGCACTCTCTGCTTCCTACCTTCTGCTCAAGATTTGAGCTCTAGCTATTCTTAATGGAATGCTTTTTCTCTACCATCATCAATTCTAATCCCCAGAAAGAGAAATTCCAATTAAACTATTTCTTTCATAAGTTGGCTTGATCATGGTGTTTCATCACAGTAATAAAGAAGTTACTAAGGTATGGAGCTGGACACATCTCCCTCTACTTCTTTACTCATATGGAACCTCTGTTCCCAACATTATAGTAAGGCTGTGAGAGAGAAACAGTGTTGGGTTAGGTCACAAATGTGGCCCCAATATGGTAGTTGTTACAGGCAGAGAAGTTCTTTACCTACGTATATTTATGCATGGAGCAACATGTGTTGCTGTACACATTAGGAGAGCTGTTGTTTAAAAAAGAAAACAAGATCTCCTCTCCAAAAAACAAATCTCACACAAACAATATTATTTGGTAGCACCTTGATCTTGGATCTGTCATCTCTGTAGCTGTCATAAATAAGGGTCAGAGTACTAAATTACACAGTATGTACTGTTTTGTCACAGCAGCAAGATTGTCAAGGTCCAGAGGGCCCTACTTGTAGAATGAAGGAACATTAAAGGAGGGAATAAATAAATGTAGGAGCTGAAACAATAAAATCCTTCGACACAAACATAGGGACAGAGTTTCGTGACATCAGATTTGACAAAGGACTTTGAAAATGATGACATATTGGAATTCATCAAAATAAAAGTTTAGGTCAGTCCATGACATGGGAGAAAATATTATATCCTAAATCTGATTAGGGTTAATAGCCAGAAGATATGAAGACTTCTACAAATCAATAACAAGAAGTATACAATCAAGCTTTAAAATTACAGAGGCCTTGAATGGCTAGTTCTTGAAAGATGTACAAATGGTCAGTAAGAGGGAAAGATGCTAAACTCTGTCCTTCACTAAAGTTATGCAAATCAACATGATGCCCTGTACACATTAGGAGGGCTGTTGTTTTAAAAGAACATAAGACCCGCCCTCTAAAAATATCCCACACAAACAAGAGGGGTTTATGACGATGTGGGGAGCTTGTAATGTTCTGCAGGGAAAAATGTAAAATCATACAACCATTTCCCACCCTCACAGTTACATGTAGAATTGCCCAGTGGTCCAGAAACTCTACTTTTGATTGCAGGCCCCCAAACACTTAAAGGCTTGAGCATATATTTGTATACTCATATCCACAACAGCATTATTCAAGTAGTCAAAGGGTGGAAATCAAATTCAGTACACACAAACTACATACATACATACATATTGAGATTACTACTAAGCCTCACAGAGAAGAAGGCTTCTGCACAGGCCAGGGCATGAAGACACCTGGAGTCACTAAACCAAGAAAAATAAGCCAATCACAAAAAGATAAAGGCTGGCTTTAGGAGAAGGCCCTGCAGTTATGAGTCCTTGCTCTTCCAGAGCATCCAAGTTCAGTTCCCAGCACCCACATTGGGTGGCTCATCACTTTCTCTAATGCTAGTTTCAGGGGATCCAACAGGCTGTTCTGGCCTCAGCAAGCACCTTCATGAATACGTCCAAACTCACACACAGAAACACACATGCACACATAATTAAACATGTATGACAAATAAGAGAGACTGTGACTCTTACACATCCTACAGTAGTTACACTTGGCCAGAAAGTACCATTTTCTGGGGTGGGGAAGGAGTGTGAGGATATTTTCTTGAAAAGTTCACTTCTAATTGGGGAAGACAACAAGAATTCCAGAGGTGGATTTTGGTAATGGATGCACAGCCATGTGATTGCTTGGGATGTCATAAAAATGTTTGAACGTAGAAAAACTGATGTATTTTGTAATCTCTATTTTACCATGGTATAAAGAGAAGAGGAAAAAGAGCAAGGGGGTCAACCTGAGCTGGAGGGATGCTCCAGGAGGTCTTGACTGGGATGTCAGCAAGTCATCTCCCAAGAAACAAACTTACAGCCAAGTCTGGACCTCAGAGCCCACTCCAACCCAGCCTCTTGCCTTACACTGACCCAGACACAAAGGCATGACACACATTGTTTCCTGCCTGTGTTCATAAAGAAGAGATGGCCTCCGTACATATATGTTCCATTCATGTGGATGACTTCCCATTTGCTTTAAAAAAAAAACTCTTTAGGTTTTTTTTTGGGGGGGGGTAGTCTCATGTCGTCCAGACTGGTCTTGAACTCACTATGCAGCCCAGGATGGACTTGGACTCTTGATCTTATCTCCCCAGCGCTCAATCACCAGGGTGTGCTAATGTATTTGGCTCTAGGAAATCTTATGTAACTAGACTAAGTTTCCATGTGTTTCCTCTCAAGTAGACGGTCACATTTTTAACAAGGTTGTAAGATTTCTTTTGGAAGCTATCTTCAATTTCTTATTGATTTGGCTGCCTTTCCCTTTCACTTTACAGTCCTTGGGTTTAGAAAATAAATCATGGGCTTGCCTCCCACCCACTTAAAAAAACAATAACAATAACAACAACAAGAAATTAGCATAGGTATCAGACACCAAACCTTCATCTGACTGGACATGACTAAGCCAGATTCCTATGACCAGGGTCTTAGCTGGTGGCCCTAATCTCAACCTCTGACCTTAGAAGTAGCTTGGTTTGCTTGGGCTTGAAGTCAACAGGAAGCCATGTGTTACTTAATCATCACTGCTACAGCTACCATGACACTAGCAGAGGAGAGAGAGGAGCGGAAGAGGAAGAGGCTGGGGAGTCATTATTCAAAGGGTAAATTAGTGAACACTTACGTGGCAGAAACTGGAAAAAGAACTGTCTATCAGCTCTTTTCATGCTGGTGTGTGTGAGTCACGCTTTATTATTCACATTGTGCAGAATTAGACAGAGACTCAAAGAGGTCAAGTCTCAGGTCACAGAGCTGCAGGTAGAACTGAAATGTGATAGGCATTTTGACCATACCATTGAAGGGGCTGTCCCTCCTCTACCCCAGTTCACCTTTGACCTTAGTGCTATTCAGTAGCCAGATGAGCTCCCTGGCATTAGAAGTGATGAGAGGCTGCACAACAGTCAGGGAATAGTGGGCTTTATCTTTATCTATTTCACACCACAGCCAAGACTGAGATCTTACAAGCCCGATCGGCACAGCACCCTAAAGCAAGGGGAACTCAGACACGGAGTGGTTTGCATAGTCATGGTGTGTGACTTCTGCTGTAGTGTAATCCCAGTCTTTTTTGTAATGGACAAGTTCAAAGCCGCATAAAGAACAGGTCTGGGGAGATGGCCCCATTGGTAAAGTGCTTGTCAAGCAAGGACCTGAGTTTTATCTTTCTGAACCCGTGTGCTGTTTTGTTGTTTGTTTTGTTTTTGTAAAGGTTTAGTGGCAGATGCTTGCAAGCTCATAGCTGGGAGGCAGAGACAGTCAGATCCCTGGGGCTCACTGGCCAGCCAGCCGAGCCTACTTGGCAAGCTCCCAGCCAACGAAAGGCCCTGTCCCAATCAATCAATCAATCAATCAATCAATCGGATGGTGCCAGATGAATGGCACCAGAAGTTGTCTTCTAGCCTCTCACAGAGTTACAACCAAGCACATGTACATGCGCGTGCATTGTGAGGCCAGCTCCGGTCTTGAGAAAACCTGAGTTTTCTCAGCTGGGCAGGTGATGGTAGGGACGGAGCAATGCTGGATGTGACATACCCTGAAGGGAGTAGTGATATCAAAGGAGCTGCCATCTTACACCCAGCCCGACCCGGAAGCCTCGTGTGAGCTGAGATTAACCTCTGCCAGACTTGGTTAGCGCACTCAGCTGCATGACTGTACTACGAGTCCTCAGAGGCTCCTGTGATTAGAACCAGAAGCCATTTAATCCAAGGGCAAGTTTCTCATTGAAGTTGATCTTCAGCACAGCATCATAAAGCTGCTGTGATATCAAGGGCAGTGGATGGGAGAGAAGCAGAAACTAACCATGTTCTAAGATGACCCTGAAGTCTTGGACTGTCCACTGTGATAGCCCTCCCGTTGGGTAGCCAAGAGTGCCCTCTGAATGTCTGCACAGATACAGGGGTGACCATCTGAGTGTCCTCATAGCTCCAGATATGAGCCACATGACTGCCCATGCAGCTCTAGAGGTGACCCTTCAACTGTCCCTGCAACACCAGAAGTGACCCACCCGACTCTCCACACAGTTCCAGAAATGGTCTTCTGTTAGCACAACTCCATGGTGACCATCTAAGAGTCAGCTTTGTTCAGAGGCGACACACCCAACTGTCTATACAGCTCCCGAGGTGACCGTCTGGCTCTGCGCTGCCTCTCTCCCACCCAGCTTCCGGACATTCCTGACCAGTACGGTTCTCCACATTTCGCACTTGCTTTATCTGAAAGTGATTTTTCAGTCATGGGAGCCACTCAAAAGCTAGAGACCAGCACTGCACATCCATCTTAGAAGTGCTCGGGTACCCCCTGGCCCTGTTCCTTTCTGTTGCTAAGCAGTGTACTCAGGGGAGAGATTCCCTTGGTTTTACATGATGCAGCCCATGGCATGCCTCCGTGGCTTACACATACTTACTGTCCCTACCCCCTGGGTGTGGCTCTTCAGGGCAGGGTGGGTTCAAGCTGAAGTGTCCTGTTAGTCACACGTACCATCTTGGTGGCTCTTCAGCTACACCCCATTGTGTTGCCAAGACACTTTAGTTGCCTTCCCTCTTCTTCTTGGTGAGATTATAGGGAGACTTGGAAATTCTCTTCCTTAAGAACAGAATCTGATAAGATCAAACCATGAGCCACAGGGGTTCCTCAAGGGAATGTGCTCTTTTTCCAATGTGATATTTTTATTAATTATTTGGGAATTTTGTGGAATGCACTCATCACACTCACTTTCCATTCCTCCCAGATCCACCCTCCCACCCTTGTAACCCCACTCTATTAAAAAAAACCCCAATCCCCACCAAGTCCAATTTGTGCTACCCATATACTCACTGGAGCATGGTCAAACTCCTAGAGGCCTGTTCCTTTAAGAAAACTGAGTCCCCCCTGCCCCCTTGACAGAAGCCATCAACTGTGAATAACTACACCTCAGCATCTTTCTCACAGTTTTCAAAGATTCTCTTCCTGTCTGGACTGTGTCTTTCTCATTCTTTTTGAGGGAGAGGAAAGGTTGTCACAGAAGCCTTCAATGTCTCTCATTCTCAGTTATCAGCCTGCAGTCATTGATTCCACTGCAAAAGAAGTTTCCTTGTCCACATCATCCAGAGGCGGCATGGATACGGTTGCCAGTGGCAGCACTGGATTACAGACATCATCATGACCTCCAGTGGCAGCAATGGATCACAGACATCAACACGGTCTCCAGTGGCAACATGGACTAGAAAATGGACCATTCTTCATCTTAGATATTTTGTTGATGCTCAGAGTCAGGGTGATCGTGCATTGGGGCAGCATGTCTGGTGGCAGGACCTTCATGAGCTCCAGGCTGCTGTATACTACCCTGCTCTTGGCGCTCCCGGCTGGTACCCTGGGCAGGAATATCATGGTTGCAGTGTGTGGGTAGTGCTGTGGCCCCTAGTGGCAGCAGCAGCAGTGGCTCCACTGAGGGTGGAGTGGCAGCACTGGCCTAGCAGGTGGTGACAGGGGCCACTTGTGCAAACTTCATTCTTTTACTCACTTTGACTTACTAGTATACAATTTCTTGCCCGGAGATTGCCCGTGTAAAGCCATATGGCGGATGCACATGCAGGAGAGAGGTGTAGTCTATGGCCAGTTGGAACCACAGAACTTTCTCGGCTGGAGTCCCTGTGTTGCCTGTAGACACGTGCCTTGTTGATTGTGGTAAACAACAGGATTTAGAGGGCTGGGTGAAGCCATTTATTCTGGGCCAGGGCATTGTCACAGTGTGGAGAGCTTTATGCTCGGTATAATCACAATTGTGCCATGCAAGATCCTTTAACGCTGCAGCGGTTGGCTGTCAGAGCCGACTTGTCTGCCCTTGCGGAGACTGATTGCTGTCCTCTGATGCAGATGGTCCTGAGGAAGCTGGGATGCAGGCGGGTGGTTTCTTCACATCCTATGTCTCTTTAAATTATAGAAGGGAAGGAATGTCAGGAGAACTTGGGTTGATGTGCAAATGGGGAATGGTTGCTCCTCACCCAGTGCTGGGATTATAGGCATACATTCCCCACCTGGATTTTTATGTTGGTGCTGGGGATCCAAACTCGGGTCATCATGTTTGCATTCTTAGTTTATCTATCTTCCCAGAACCTCCTATAGAGTTTATTTAATTTAAAATACATGAAGCAACCTAGTATTAAAACACAAAAATTGAGTTAAGCTGGGACATACAGTACATCATGGGAAAGTTGTGGCCAAGTCTTGAGAGTGGAAGACTTTAAATAAGTTAGGATGAAAATGGATAAATTGCTTTGGCAGCTGTATCCCGCTGTCATATACAGGCAGCTACCCACTACAGAGAGTTTTGACAATGGTAAGAAACCTACTCATGTGCACACATTTCTGTTTCTCCCCACCTGTCTCTGTCTCTCCGCTCCCCTCTGTGTGTGTGTGTGTGTGTGTGTATGTGTGTGCGCACGTGTGTGTCAGAGGAGTCATTCATTGTCAAAAGCCTTGTTTTTTTTTGTTTTGTTTTGTTTTGTTTTGGAGACAAGTTCTCTCATTGAGCCCAGGTGGTATGTAATGAACCTAAATTGGAACTTAGCTAATCCAATTTAGCTAAATTGGCTGTCCGAGGAGCTTCGGGAATCCTCCTGCCTCTGCCTCCCCAGCTCTGGGATAGCAGGCGCTGACTCCCAGGCTAGCCTTTGTGTGGGTGCCAGCTGGCACGCTACAGCTTGCCCATCTCCTCTGCTCCACTCTTCTCTCTTTGTTGGTACCACTGAGTCATTCACAACTCTCCTTCAGCCAATATACAAATGTGGGCCTCATCCTCTGGAGAGTGACACCTTAGTGAGACCAACCTCTGCCAGTGAGGAACTTATAACAAATTAAAGCTGCATATGCCACCTGATCCCCATTGTTCCTCCAAAAGTAAGTGCCATATATCCTCTCTCAGCACGGACTGGCAGACCTTTCAGTATTTTCAAACCTTTCTTCCACTTGGTCAGGACCTCTCCTGGTTCCGGTTACATCAAATGACTGCTGCATAGAACTCTAGAATTTGGGCTATGGGCAAATTAGGAGGAGACAACTAACCCGAGACCACTTACTGTTGACTTGTTCACACACCTTCAACACATTTTCCTTTTAGAGCTCCCTAGTGTGCTAGGAATTACAGAACGTGAAGGTGAAGACAGGAAATACCAGCCTCCGAGAATTTACCATTCACTAGAGGACACTTTCAAAGCTCTAAAGTACAGGGAAATGGTAGTAAGCGTCACCGTGAAATAAACATTTAAATACAGAAGAAATGCAAACAGCCTTGAGAGATTGACCGCTCCCTCAAGAAACCTCCTCAACTGTGCTTCCATCCCTTTTTCCGGCACCAGCCTTGACTCCAAATCACTCTGCACCATCTCTCTCCAGCTCCTTTCATGCAGCCTTGCATGGCTCCATCTTCCTGGGTTCTCCCTCACGGAGCTCCACGGCATTCCCTGTGGTCTTCTTGCATGAATCCTGTTCCTGAATTTAAAGCAGAGATCCATAGCATGCCGGCACCAGTTCATTATCTTGTTGCTGTGATAAAAGCAACTCAAGGAAAGAAGGGGTTCTTTTTGCTCATGACTGGAGGTTACCCTGGTGGAGAAGACATTGCAGTGGGATCTTGAAGGGGCTCGCCCTACTGCCTCCACAGGCAGGAAGCAAAGAAATGTATGTTGATGCTCATTTTGCTTTCTCCCCTTTTATTCAGTCAGGGACCTCAGATCATTGACTGAACCACCCACATTGGGGTGGGTTTTCCCACAAGGGTTTCCCCCAAGCTAGATAACTCTTTCAAAATACACAGGGGCTTGTTTCCATGGTGACTCTCAGGTAAATTGGAAATTAAGTTTAACTATCATGGGACTGGAAAGATGTCTCAGCAGTTAAAAGCATTTGCTGCTCTTGGAGAGGACCTGAGTTCAGTTCCCAGCACCCAGGTCAGGTGACTCATGAACTACCTGATTCCAGATCCAGGGGAATCTGATGTCTCTGGCTTCTACAGGTACTGGCACACATGTGCACATACTGCGCACACACGTGTAACTGAAAGTTAAATCTTAAAAATAATGAACCATTGCAAGACTCTGAGTGTACTAGAACTGTACATAGTGCAAAACTACATATTCCATTTTTCCTATATATGCAAACTTGAAAAAGATTAATATGGAGATTAAACACACTAGATTACCATTAACCACAGAAACCTCAGAGCAACTCTCTTAACTTACTGAGAACATTTATTTGCCTTTTCATTTATAGCAGCACCTTATGGCTTCTCTTTACACACCCAGCACTGTTGTCCTGGCTATTAAAGATGACGTAAACACAAGTACTGTATTATTGGGGCAGCACCATGCAAGACTGCTGACTAACTCCCTGTTGTGCCACATTTTCCTCTGACTAGAGCAGCCCTCCCCCACAAGAACGTCACACAACAGTCACTAACACGTGAGTGGTGTATTCAGCTCGGGCGCTCTGGACAAAGCAATGATCCCTGCAGCTAGGATGTAGCAGGTAGATCATGGCACTGAACGAAGCTTGAACAATCTGAATTTTCATTTCTATTTCATGTTATATTTCTTTGGACTAATCAATGATGAGTGTATATTTTCACAGGAGAAACTGCATACTGGGGAGCGATGGAAAGTGAAAGCGAGAGGCCACCTAGGTTTTCTAAATGAATGAAACCTTGGCCTCTCAGCAGGACACCTGAGCCCTTCTTCCTTTGGCTGCACCTCCAGCTCCACTGTCCTCGCTCTTCTAGAACTGTTCACATCCCCACCATCCTGAATGAGAGCGGCTCACCTGAGCGAGCCTAACATGAACATTTCTTGGCCTCCTCGCTCTTCCCTTTGCCCCTCAGGGTGTCACAAGATGAACTCAGGACTCAGGAAAGAACACATTCTCCTGCTATTGGGGACCGCTCACACAGCACCTAAGCACGTTCTTGTAGTTCTGTTTGCTTGCAAACTTCCCTGGAAATAACTGAAGCAGAAAGGGCACACCCTCATGACTGTGCCTCCAAGTTCCATCAGTACCTGCATGGGACGAATGGGTGAATGCTTTACTGCAATTGGCATAAGGGCATGCTGAACCTGCAGCCAACTGCAGGCTGGAAACACTGAGGGGAAATGTGTCTTTTTTAAACACATGCAGATCTTTTTCTTGCCATCATTGTCTGAGTAATGTAGAATAGTATTCCCATTGTCTTGGTCTGAGTCATATGGAAATGGCTGAATGTCCATGGGAAGACATGTGTAGGTTATCTTCAGAAACAACATTTTTTCTTTTTTTAGATTTATTTATTTATTTATTTATTTATTTATTTATTTATTTATTATGTATACAACATTCTGCCTCCATGTATGCCCACACAGCAAAAGAGGGCACCGGATTTCATTACAGATGGTTGTGAGCCACCATGTGGTTGCTGGGAATCGAACTCAGGACCTCTGGAATAGCAGCCAGTGCTCTTAACCACTGAGCCATCTCTCCAGCCCCATATAGGAGACATGAGAATCTGCAGATTGGGAGATCCTCAGACTCTTGGAACCAACTTTCCCTAACTTCTTAGGTAGGAATATTATTTGCATTCAACCTTCAATCACTCATAGACTTGTCTACCCATTGGCTTCTAGAAGAGTCACTGAACATTTCCAGTGAAGCACTATACCAACACTGGAGTGTGTGTGTGTGTGTGTGTGTGTGTGTGTGTGTGTGTGTATGCTGCAGAGTAATCAATTTATACATGCTGCCTATTGCTGTGTGGGTTCATGTCTGAATTTTCAATGGCATTGTGTTGGATGCCATACTTTTGGCTTCATTGATCATAATAACTTCATAATAAGCTGTGAAACTGGGAATGCACAGCTTTCAACCTTGTTTTTTCTTTTTTCAAAAAAAATATTTTTATTGCTTCGGTACTTTACAATTCCATTTGAATTTTTAGTATCGTCTTAAAAAATTATTCCTGAAAAGCCATTCAGATTTCAAGAAGGATTGTACTGAATCAGTACATTGCATTCAAGAATGCGTCCTACGAATACGAATGGTTTTGATTTATGAACTTGCCCTACCTTTCCATCTACTTAGAGTCTTGCCTTTCTTCCTCTACTGCTGTGTGGCTGAAATGTGTCTATCTTTATTAAGTGTGTTAGCTATCTTTATTCCTGAGCATTTTATTCTTTTAAACGCAGTTGCTTAGGGAACGGTCCTCTTCTTTCCTTCCCTTAGTGTTCATTGCTAGTATATAGAAATACAACTGATTTTTACATAATGACCTTCTATCGAACAACTTTCCTGTGTTAACTTATTAAGCCAAAATAGTTTTTAGTGACGTGTCAGGATTCTTTATATATCAAGTCATTCCCTCTATAATAAGAGGATTTTTTTTAAATCAGTCTTTAAAAAATTAAATTAAAATGGAATTGCGCAATTTTCTCCCCTCTTTCCTCCTTGCAATTTCTTTCCTATATTCCCCCACCCCACTGCTCCCTCTTGAAATCATAGCTTCTTTTTATTCAATTGTTATTGTTGTACAAACACACACACACACACACACATCTGAATATATCAGTATAGCCTGCTCTGTCTAATTAATGTTACGTATATGTATATAACTTCAGAGATGACCTCTTGGTATTGGATAACCCACTGGGAAGAGAAGGCAATTTCTTCCATTCTCGGCATCCCTTAGTTGCCTATGGTTCTTTAATTGAGGTGTGGGGCCCTATGCATTTTCACCCTTCCATGCTGGCACAAACATTGGTCTTGTACTTGTTCGCATATTGTTTAGGCAGTCATATTGTTGAGGTATCTTGAGCATCTCACAACTGACTCCATGGTCCTCTGACTTCCGCAATGTTCCCACCCACTCTGCTGTGAGGTTGCATGCATCTCAGTGAGTGAGTTGTGTTATAGAACTCTCCACAGGAGTAGCCCATGATCACTTGTTATTTAGGAGACAGACTCTTGCACTGGGACCTGAAACTTGGTCATCGGGCTAGGCTTGCTGACCACTGAGCTGCAGGGGCCCTCCTGTCTTCAGCTCCCCAGGACTGAGATCACAAGTGTGTATCACCATACCTAGCTTTTTTTTTTTAATTTGTTTGTTTTTGTTTTTGAAGACAGGGTTTCTCTGTGTTACAGCTCTGGCTGTTCTGGAACTCGTTTTGTAGACCAGGCTGTCCTCAAACTTACAGAGACCCACCTGCCTTTACCTCCCAAGTGCTGGGATTAAGGTGTGCACCACCACTGCCTAGTTATACCTAGTTTTTCACATGGGCATGGGTGACCAGACACCAGTCCTCATGTTTGTGCAGAACCCAATTTATTGGTTGTGCCATTTCCCCTGCCTGCATATGTATGTTTTTCAGCATCTGTATCTACATGGATGTAAGTATTAGTTTACACTGATGTCTCCAGCTCGAGATCACCATACCTGAACCCTTCTTCCCCTGATTATTCAAAGCTTCTCGCTCCAGCAATGAGATCCTTGGGCCTGATTTTTACATCATAATCATTTAACTTTTCAGTTACAGCAATCACATGAGGATAGAACTGTTTATCCCCAACCCCACAGAGCGCGGCTTTATCAGTCCTATAACCTTCTTATATGGCTCCATGTGCTTTAGTTTACCCACCACACATTTCTAGAGAAGTGTAGTCAGAGATTTCTTGTGGGGAGCCGCTTGAGCCATTTTCAGACCACGCCTTAAAGATGGCGCCCATGTCCTGTCCGCGCCCTCCCGATGGCAGGACAAGGATGGGTAAACAACTCCTAATATGGTATAATGCTTGGTCATGGTCTGTGGTGAGATGTCGTGTACCTATGAGAACGACCCACGTGGCAGACCAGGGTAGGAGGATTGGACCTATATCAGGGTCGGGTCTCAGTGCCTGGGGAGGGGAGAGAAAAAAAGAAGCTATATCAAGGTTCCTGAATAAAGCTGTCTGAAGAAGAGCTTCGTGTTGTGTCTTCCTTGCTGGACGAGGTGGTCGCAACAGTTTCTGACCACAAGTCACTCCCAAGTAACTATATAGAGACTTGATATTATTTATAAATGAGCGGCCAATAGCTCAGGCTTGTTACTAGCTAATTCTTACATTTAAATTAATCCATATCTCTCATCTATGCTTTGCCTCTGGCTTGATACATTTTTTCAATATGGCATGACCATCTTGCTTCTCTCTGCATCTGCTGGCGACTCCTCTCTCCACCCTCCTTCTTCTCTTAGTCTGGCTCTCCCACCCAATCTCTTCCTGCCCAGCTCTAGGCCAGTCAGCTCTTTATTAACCAATGAGAGTAATACATCTTCACAGTGTACAGAAGGATTATTCCACAGCAGAGACGTGCTTATATTAGGAACTTTCCCCACAGTCCCTTCAGTTGTAAAAGTGAGGTTATCTTGTTGTGTTCCGCATTTCATCCCAGGATGAGTTAGCCTTCCCATTAAAGGAATTATTACCCATGTACTTACACCTCCAGGTGTAGACACTCCACATGTTTGAAGACTGCTTGGTAGATGCTCTCTCTGGAGGGTCATCTTCTCCTGCAAACTGGAAATCACTCTTGCTTTATTCTACCGTTGTGACTTTGAGTTTTTCATCATGAAAGATAAATGGAGCCAAGCATTATGCATCACCCTGTCCCCTAGAAGTGCTTGCTTGGATTCATCCATTAATCCCCCTGCCTCCACCACCCCCACAGCTTGGTAGACTGGGCATTGTGCATGATAACCAAACACTTTGCCACTCTGCTGCCCCACTAGATCTCAATCATGTCTTTGCCAGGCTTAAGAGTTCCCTCCTTTTTTATTGTTGATAGTATGGTACCATGCAGGTGGTTTACTACTTGTCTGCCCACTGTCTAAGTGAATACCCATTGCTTTTAATTTGGGGTAATGTGTCTTCCTTGGCCAGCCCTAAGGGAAAAGCCTTTTCAGTTTCTGTTAAATCATTATATTCAGAGCAGGTACAATAAGGTTATATGTATGACAAATTATTTCCCATGTTGTAAGAATCTGCCAGACTGTCTTCCCAAGAACTCACACTGTTTGGCACTTAGCTAGCCATGAATTGTAATTCTTTTTTTTTTTCCAGAAACTTGGATGGAAAAAGACTTATTTATTTAGTATGTATATTCTGCCTGTATGTGTGCCTGCAGACCAGAAGAGGGCACCAGATCTCATTACAGTTGGTTGTGAGCCACCATGTGGTTGCTGGGAATTGAACACATGACCTTTGGAAGAGCAGCCAGTGCTCTTAACCACTGAGCCATCTCTCCAGCCCCAAATTATAATTCTTATAGTATCCAGCAACTGGTATTGTCAGGTTTAAATAAATAACACTTTTAGCCTGGCACTGAGATTTTCATTAAGGACTTCTGTCTTCTACGGGAAACATTGTTCCACCTTTGCGGAGTATCTGTGCCCAACCTTTTTTCTAAAAACAAAAAACAAAAGCATATTTTAGCAGCAGAAATCAGCCACGAGTCACCTAGCACCACGAGGTCCCAGGCACAAGGAAGATAGAAGATTCAGCTCTGCTCCAGGACACTTGCTCTGGGTCAGCAGAGATAAACCCTGGGTCTGTGGTACCAGGTGGTTAGGCACCATTATGGTGAGTGAGTATGGGAGTGAGGGGAAGAGTCTTAGAAAGGTTCATTTGCTGGGGAGAGAGGTGGATTTCAAGAGTTGAAGACAGCGAGGAACCAGTTGACATGGGTGGCCTGCTTGCCACCAGGGGCCGCGGTGATGTCTGGGCCTGAGCTGTTGCCAAGGGCCATATCTGGGTCTATGGCCCTGACACAGCCATGGCGGTTTGCGTTTTTGTCTGTGGCCCCTGTTACCACCTGGAAACTGGACCACCACCTGTGACCATGTAGGTGTCAAAGGGTTGTGCCCCCACAGGGGTTATGCTGATCTAAGAGGCCTGCACCGCCACCTGGGTTCATTGTGAAGTCCAGGACTGGACTGCTGCCTAGGGCCATGTCTGGTTCTGTGGCTTTGCCTCAGCCAGGCTCCGTGTTGATGCCAGTGACTCCTGTTACCACTGAGGGCTGTACAGAGGCCTGTAGCCTGGGCTGACAACCAAGGTCATGTTGATATTTGAGTCACGCTGCCACTGGGACCATCCTGATCTGAGTGACCTGTGCTGCCACCTGGGGCCGTGGTGATGTCCAGACCCAAACAGTAGCCAAGGGTCATGTCTGAATCCACGGCCTTACTATAGCCAGGGCCTGCACTGATGTCCGTCATAGCACCTGTTACCATCAAAGGCTGAGCAGACACCCAGGGTGTAGGCTGCCACTTGAGGACATGCTGACATTCAAGTACCACGCTGCCACTGGGGTTGTGACAATCTGGGTGACCTTTGATACTAGCAAGGGCCATGATGGCATCAGGGGCCCACGCTGGGTCTGTGGTCCTACTGCAGTCTGGGTCTATGTTGATGTTCATGTCCCATGTTGTTATCAAAGGCTGCATGGATGCTCAGGATCTGGGCCACAACCTGTGGCCAGATTGGTGTCTGAGGGTTGTGCTACTTCCAGGGCCATACAACTGAGTAGTATGTTCTGCCAACTGAGGCCACGATGTCATCTGGGCCTGGGCTGCTACCAAGGGTCTGGGTCTGTGGTCCTGTGACCAGCCCCTCAAGCACAGCAATGCTAGGGAGAACTGGCCCACAGTGGTATGGGATAGAGAAAGATGCCACCCTAGACCCTCACTACCTACTTTAGGCAGGAACCCTGGTCCTGGGATTATGACAGTGGGACTGACCATGTCCCTCACTGGCTGCCGTACTGGGGAGAGCAGGCCTTGTACCTGGCCTGGGCAGCACAATAAAGCTGATCCTGTTGATGGGGGTGCAGGTGATCCGGCCCTGCAATTGGACATGGGAGATCTGGCTCCACCCCTACCTGCCATATGGTGGAGTTGGGCAAAGGAGAGATGCACCACCCCATGCCCTGCTTCTCAAAGCCTGTGGCGGGTGAGAGAGCTGGCCCCGCACCTCACCAACTGCAGCACTCAGGAAAGCTGACTTTGCACCTGGGCAAAACAGTAGAGCTGACCCTGGTGGTAAATGATATGGGGTGACCTGTACCAAGGACCTGAGAGCAGGAGAACAGGTCATGCTCCTTGCTGCCAGCTGCAGTGGGTGAGCTAGCTAAGGCAGAGTTGGAGGGCTCCCCGTGGTGGTGAAGATGAGGGAAACCTGGCAGGCTGACCCAGCCACCACCCAGGCCCAGAACCAGGTCTATGAGTTGGCCCTCACCAACATCCACCTCATCTCTGAACTGCTGGAGCATGGGAAGGGGCCAGACCTGCAGATCCAAAGCTGCAGGATCTCCATGACAAGGCATCGACATGATATTCAAGAGGAGTCCCAGTGAGGGCCCAGTATGGAGAGAGCCGCAGAAGCCAGAGGCCTCAAACCAGGCCAATGACTCATTGGAACTAACGCTTGTAAGTAGAGATCTATGGACTAAAGCGTGCGCCGTGTGACTCACAGTGTCACACTACAGCTTCCACGCTGAGACTTTTTTTTCTTTTCTGTTTTTGTTTGTTTGGTTTTTCTTTTAAATTTTATTTTGTTTTGGGGGAGATGGTGAGAGCAGAGGGTGGATATGAAGGGATGGGAGATGAATGGGATCAGGATGCATGATGTGAAATCCACACAGACTTAATAAAAAGTTTAATATATTATATAAGTATAATATTATATATTATGGAACATATTATATTTAGTATAATATATAATTATATATTTATTTACTTTACAGAGTAGCAGGTTCATATATAGTTAGCTTTGGTTGATCCCTATCTCTCTTCTCTCCTTCACCTCTGTCTTGCTTAAACCTTTGCCTGCATGAACTCACTGTTGCTATGGTTTCCTGCATAAGACCTGAGCAAGGCCAAGAGAACACTGTAAGTCCAGCAGGCAGCACTTACTGGATTTAATAGGTTAAACACAAAGGGAGGACTTGAAGTTGGGAAGAGGGCATATTGGGGGTTTGGAGGGAGTAGGAAGGAGAATTGGTGAGTATGGCCAAGATACATGGTAAACATTTATGAGACTGGTAAAGAATAGATGAAGATGTCCTAAACTTTAAAGACTGATATTTCATTACATGTGCAATAGTAATTCATTGTTTTAATTTGTATTTAATCACAAATTATATTTAAGTTTTAATACTTGCCGGACAAGCTGGCATATGTCTTTAATTCCAGCATCCAAGAGTCAAAAGCAGGTGGACCACTGTGGGTTTGAGGTTAGCCTGATCTGTATAGCTAGCTCAAGGAGAGCCAGAGCTACATAGTGAGACCTCATCCTCCCCAAAGAGAAACTTATTATTTATTTATCTTTATTTATGGGGTACGTCCATGTGTGCAGTGCTCACGGAGGCCAGCAGAGGGGGTTGGATCTCTTTGAGCTGGAGTTACAGGAGGTTGTGAGCCACCTGATGTGGGTGCTAAGACTGAATTTGGATCCTCTACCTGAGCAGCAGGTACTCGTAACTGCTGAGCTCTCTCTCTCTCCAGCCCAATATTGATTCTTTTCTCACACTCTTGTTTCCAAGTTGCACGTCTTCTATAGATGCACAGCTGTGCACATCTTTAGTAAACGTGTGAGATTGCCTGCTTTCTTATGGCTAAATGTTTTGTCTGTCTCACATGCGGTTCTCTGTTACATAAGAGGCTGGAAACAATTTTTTGTTCATAGCTTGTGTATTTACGCCCTCATCTGTGTCTTTTGAAACACAGACTTTAAATTTTTTTAATAAATTACAACTTAACATTTATTTGTATATTTATGCTTCTTAGCGTTCATGTGAAAAGTTCCCAATACAAAGTCACCTAGAATTTCCTACAAGTGCTGTATTTTGCAGTTAGATTTTTACATTTGTGTGTGTGTGTAGGGAAATGTTGCTCTTGCCAGTACTTGAGTGTGGAAATCCAAGGACAACTTGCAGGAGTTGTTTCTTTTGAGGTGGGTCTTGAGAATCAGTCTCAACTTATCAGGCTTGGTGGCAGGTGCCTCTGCCTGCTGAGCCATCTCACCGTTTGCCTTTCTGATGCACTTTGTACTAGATTTGGATAGATGTCAGGTTAGTGTGTAGTATCGTTAAATTTGCCTCTTGAGGTGGAAGCTCCCAAGCACCTACCACGCACTGCCTTTATGTCTGGTAAAAATCACAGGGGCTGGATGCTTGCTTTCCTCAGCGCATGCTGACACATGGGCCTTCTTCTTAGAGGGAGCAGGCATTGGGCCTGCTTCTCTAGGAGTAGGGCTGCAGGTTCACAGAATCAGCAGACGAATAAACTGCAGCGTGCAGAGAGAATCAAGGCTCATCCACCTCTTCATTATGCAAAATCTGTCTTCTGTAACCTTTCATGTTCCCCATTTCAAAGTGTAGCCCCCTAACGCTCTATGCAATGTCCCCTACTGCCAGGCTGAGAGGACAGGTGACTTACCTGTCTCATTTATCTTCTGTCAGGCCTCTTGAGCTTGAGAGAGGTTCCCTCAACTACAGGCTGGGAACCTCTCCCACCCAGGTTCACCTCAAATTCACTATTCTCCTGCCTCAGACACTTGGGTACTGGGATTATAGGTGTGTACCTTGTCCAAATTCCTATTCAGCCAACTAATTTAGTTGTGGGGCTGGGGATCAGAGTGTGTTCAAGCTAACAAGATCTCCCATATTGAGTTGTACTGCTCGTTCTCAAGTCTTTCGTTTCTTAAAGTGCTAAGCTAGTTAACGTTTTTAAAATTTCAAATTCCAACTGTTTTCTTTTTTTTTGTAGCAGATAGGGAAATTTTTCTCTCTGTCTGTCTCTCTCTCTCTCTGTGTATGTGTGCATGAGTATGCATGTGTGTATGCATGAGTATGCATGTGTGTGTGCATGAGTATGCATGTGTGTGTGCATGAGTGTTTGTGATGGACTCACATATGTGGGTCTTGCTCACGACCCTGTACACATGCAGAAGCCAGAAGAGGAAACTTCTTGGTCACTTTACTCATCGTTTGTTAGAAGGAGTTGTGTTCCACTGAACCTCGAGTTAGGCTGACCACCAGAAAGTCACAGCAATCCTCCTGCCTTGTCCTCAAGGTCTCAGGTGTTATAGACAGGTGTGTAACCACCTGACCTTCTGTATGGGTGCTGGGGACCCCAACCCAGGTCCTGATGCTAAAACCAAAAGTTCTTTACACCCAATGAGCTTTTCCCTCTGCCCAGACATATTTATGCATATGTATGTGTGCATATGTATGTATGTGTAAGTATGTGTGTATGTGTGTGCATATGCATTCTTAATTAAACTTCATTGTCAAAATCACACAGAATATTCTCAAATGCCCTATATACTTCTGTTTTCTTGAAATGACTATGGAGACTTGATATTATTTCTGCCTTAAATATTTGGAAGAATTTAAATATTTGGAAGAAGTTACCATTAATTAATTCTTTTTTCCATTTCAGTTTTGTTACTTGTCTATCAAGAAATTGTCCCTTTCCCCCTTTATATTATACAAATTGAGGGAACAGTTGTCCATAGCCTTTTACTATTATTAGTGTGTGTGTGTGTGTGTGTGTTCTGGTTTATTTTACATGCTTTCACCTGCTATGATATCTGTCAGATTCATAATTATTTCAGATAACTGATTTTTTTCCTCTTATAAGGTGAATAATATTCTACTGTGTGTGTGTGTGTTTTATTAATGAGCCCTCAGGATGTCTGCATACCATGGATCCTGTGAATTAAACTTCAGTGAAGATATAAATGTGATTATGACTTCAACATATTGATTGCACTGCATTTGGCCATCCATCCAGCAGCAGGATTGCTGGATCACATATGGTAATTCTATTTTTAGCGCTTTAAGGGGTTTGATGTTATCTTCCAAAAAAGATTGCAGCAATTTATATTACCCACAACAAGACACAGTCTTCAGATCATCGCCAGTACTTCCTTTTCCTCATTATTCGATGGAGAGTTGGATGGGGGTCTCACTGTATATCTTAAGCCTGTCTCAAACTCATGATCCTCCAGACCTAGCCACCCGAGTACTGGGGTCCCAGGAGCTTTCCATCATGCGTGCAGGAGCCTGCGGTCATGTCTGCTCCCTTCGTTTTTTCAGAGTAGCCGTTCTGACAGGCACAAAGTGATACCTGTGTTTTTTTATTTGTATTTCTCTAACAATCAACTGTGAACGTGTTTTATGTAACTTTTATTCATCCTTTGCATGTGTTCTCTCAAGAAGTAGATATGAAGGTCCCTTGTTCTTTTAAACATTCATTTAATCATTGGTGTGTGTGTCGGGGGGGGCATCATGACATGTGCTTTAGAGGTAAGAAGATTTGCAGGTATTGGTTTTCTCTTTGCCACATGGATCCTGGGAAATCTCAGGTTCTCAGGTACTGATGCGGGTGCTATCTCACCAGCCCCCCCTTTGTCCATTTTTAAATTGAGTTATTTGTTGCTTTTCTATGGAGATGTTTTCATTCCTTATATATTTTTTATATTAGCCTCCTATTAGACCTTTGGTTCACAAGTATTTTCTCACTGTCTACTGAGGTCTCCCTGTTGCTGCTCTTTTGCCCTGCATAAATTCTGTAGTTTGATGTCAACCTGTTTGGTTATTCTGGCTTCTGATATTATGAATCCAAGAAATCACTACCTAGACCAAAAGTTAGGAGGCTTTTCCTTTTATTTTCTTTTCATAGTTTTATATGGTCAAGTTTGACATATAAGTTATTGATCTATTTTGAACTGAATTTTGAATATGGAGTGAGCCAGGAGCTCTCGTTTGACTTTCTTCTTGTGAGCACCCAGTTTGCTCAGTATCATTTATGGACAGGGCTCTCCTTTTGTCATTATGTGCTCTTGACCCTTTGTTGATCATCGCAGTTCCTCTTCCCAGTTGACAGGAGTGATTCCAAGGGGAAAATGGGAGGAGCTTTAGTTAGGGAGACGAGGCAATCAACACTGGAGAGGGAAAGAAGAGGGTAAAATAACAGTAATGTCAGAAAAGTCACCTAAAACTATATATAAATCTATATGTAGTTTAAATAACAATTTCCCATCTGGGCTGACAATGCTTTCCTCCAGGAGCTATGGACTAACAAAAACATCCCAGTACCAGGCATGAGAAGCCTCCATTCAAGTTGTTGGTCAGGGGAGTCCAGAATACTCCAAAACGATGTAAGCTGCTGCTGCTGTGCCCTTTGTTGGACCCTGGGGTGGAAGGTAAGTCCCTATTGCTGAAGTCACTATGTGCTCTGGACAGAGCATCCTGAGGTCCTGAGCTAGAACTGAACTGAAGGCCTCCTCCTTGAGGACTAGCCTTTATGGTACCAGAAGGCGCCATGCAAGTTCTTAAGGGAGATGTTCTGGATAGTTTTATTGTCAGTTTGATACCAGCTTGAGTCATCTCAAAGGAGAGAACTTCAATTAACAAAATGTCTCTATAAGAGCTGTTGTATACAAGTATGTAGGACATTTTCTTAATTAGAGATTGATAGGGGAGAGCCCAGCCCATGGTGGGTGGTGCCATCCCTGAGCTGGTGGTCCTGGGTTCTATAAGAAAGCAGGCTGGGCAAGCCCTAGGAAGCAAGCCAGTATGTAGCACTCCTCCATGTTCTCTGTACTAACTCCTTCTTCCAGGTTCCTGTCCTGTTTGAGTTCCTGCCCTGACTTCCCTCAGTGATGGACTGTTGCTGCTGTCTGCAGGAATCACACAGTGAGATTTCAGCTGATGAAGCAGAAGGCTGACCCCATCAGAACGAATGCATTCTGATGGAGATAAACCCAGTTCTCAAGGCACTGGGCCCACTACCTTTTGCATATTGACTGATTCTCACAGTGAAACTCTTGTGAAGCCATAAACACTCTCCCTTGGTGCAAGGTTCATTAGAGTACGGGCAAGTGGGCACAACTTTTTCCCATGTACTGGTATACTGGGTCATCCCCCCCCACTCTGTGGGACCTCCAGTGGGAAATTTAGTCACGCAGTCAATAACCTTGGTTCCTAAAGTCTAATCTCTGCTTCATTTCCTGAGAAATGTATCTTCTAATGTAAGAAGCCTCCTCCCTGCTACTATCTTCCATTTGGCAGGACATGCCATCAGGAAAGGAATCTTTCATATAGATCATTTGGGACGTCCAAGCTCAGAGAATTGCTTTGGTTTTGTGTGTGCATATAAACGGGAAACTTTACAGAATAATGGAACGAACAGGAGAACAATAAAAAAGCTGATGCAGGAAGGTTTGTAGTGGAGAGATCATTTTGCCCTCAGATCTAAGTCCTGCGCTTGCTGTAAGTCTTCTTCTGGACCCTGAGGGGACACTGAGGCTGGCACTCAGAGGTCCCCGATAGACTGTTACCTGGAAGTCTAAGCCAAATCAACCCTTTCCTCCCCAAGTTGGCTTGGTCATGGTGTTTCATCACAGCAATAGTAAAACTAAGTAGGACAAAAGGGTAGCAACCGATAGTTCTACACTGCTATGATTCCTATGAACCTCACCCATTACCAGCATGGCATGATGTCCCTAAGGGTGTAGTAGTGACTCTGGCATATTAGCGGTAACTAACAGCTGTCTAAAAGACTTAGGACCCACTCAAAAGAGAGAAATTATGCTTGGTACCAGAAACCTAGCCAACTATCCAGGGCTGGTAAGGTCTTGCATCTTGGAAGAGGCCCTATTACTACCACCACTCCATGAAACCAGCATCATTTCTAAATACATTTAAAAAAAATTTTTATACTCACAGATAAGCGTAGTTCTCATCCCTCATCAAATAAACTTCTCTTTGCAATAGTTGGAGAACATTACAGAAAACCACAACTGATCAGAATGCAGAGAACAAGCGATCATGTCATGCCCAGGCCCAGTGGATGTGTCTGGAATACAACTCCTGCACCCAGGGAATACCCAAGATGTCAGGGGTGGGGTGGGGAAGACTATAAAAGCCAGAGGAACAGGAAGTCTGCTGAGAGATCATCTCTCCTAGAAACAGTACCCAAGGGGTTGGAACAACATGGCTGCCTAAGCATGACCCAAACACGGACAACATTAGGCATGCTAACATGGAAAGCAGGGGAGGGTCTTTCTGGGAGATAAGTTCCTTCTCCAGCTGGCATCAGAGCAGCAGCCTTTTCCTTACTAAGCATGGCACAGGGGAAACATATGGGAGGGTATTTTAAGAGGAGCAGGAAATCAAATTCTGGATGAGAGCTTAAGCATGAAATATGGAAACAATGAAAATCACAGCTCAAAAAAATGCATCTGTGGTTTGCGCTGGCTTTCCGTCTACTAGTGAAATTCCAGGAGTGGGAGCGAGTTACAGCCGGGTTTGTCTAAAGCCACCAGATGTTCCCGACTGGCTGTGGTATGAAGACACATAACCGTGCCGCTATTCCATCCCCAGCATTGCGCGTGACAAATCTTGAGTGCCATTCTTCGGGTTCTGTCCACCTTTCCTTTGTGGCAGGGTCTCTCACGAGCCAGGAAGTCACCAAGCAGACTAGGCTAGCTGGGCTGTGAGCCTCAGAGATGTGCCTGTCTCTCCCTTCCCAGCACTGAGGTTACAGATGTGCACAACCATGCCTTGCTTTTGAAAATCCTTTCCCCTGAGTTCCAGGGATCAAGTCAGATCCCTGTGCTTGCCTTCGTTTACTTACTGGCTGAACTGCCTTCTTAGCCTTTATGACTTTCTTTCCTAGTGGAAAAAAAAAGAGAAATATTTGTCACCCTGTAGACAGGCTCTTGGGCTCACCTCCGCCCCTTCCACATGCGGCTGACGGAAGCCTCGGGTGAGAGGGCAGAACTGAAGGAAGACATGGACTGTGCTGGGATGCGTTTATGGACATAATCCTGAAAGTCTCAATAAATCTGTGCAATATAACCAAACCATTTCCCCTTGTGGTGAGAGGTACGGTGAGGTCAGAAAGACCCTGGTCAAGAGTCAGGACCATGACCCTCTCTGGCAGGCAGCATCCTTCCGATATCCTTTCAACAGAGAACCCCAGCTCCACTGCAAGAGTGTGATTAACTGCAGTCCTGAGGGGTTAAGGAGAAGCCTCTGGGCCAATGTTAATTTCTACTGAAGTCACTTGACAAATTGTAATTGCAGAAAGGGCTTTCTGTTCCGCCCTTCCCTACCTGCAACAAGCGCCATGCATTCCTCGGAGATAGGTGTAACATGAGGGCCTTCTTGTTGGGGTTTCTGTCCCACCTGGTCCCCCAGCCATTTAGTCCCAGAGAAAACACAGAGAGAGGTCTATATTCGGTTATAAAACTGGTTGGCCCATTAGCTCAGGCTTCTTATTAGCTCTTGTAGCTTATATTAACCCATTATCCTTATCTATGTTAGCCACATGGCTTGGTACCTTTTTCAGCGGGTCAGGTCACATCTTGCTTCTTCCGTGGTGTGGGCAGGACTCAGGAGGAATGGGCTTCCTCCTACCCAGCATTCTCATGTTCTCATTGCCCCACCTCTATTTCCTGTCTGGTTTTCCCGCCTATACTTCCTGCCTGGCTATCAGCCGATCAGTATTTATTTAAAATATAATTGACAGAATACAGACAATTCTCCAGCACCAGATAGGTGCCTTCCCTGCACCAATAAACCCTTCTCAGCAATGATGGGGGCCTGATGCTGATGCCAACACTGAAATGGCACCCCTTATCTGCTGGATTGGAACCCTAACCCCTTATATCTTCTGCTGGCTTCCACAGTTTACTGCTGCAGCTCAAGCCTGCTCATCCTTGCTCATCATTTGTCCACAAGTCTACCAGTTCTTTGCCCAAAGGATTATAAAAGTTTTGTCTTTGGTGATTCTTCAATTAGTTCTTTCCTGTTGTATGAGGGTCTCTGTATGTAAAAATTACAATGTGTGATTTTTCTCCTGTCAATCTATCTTGTGTTAACTGAGTCTCTAGACCTGGTTAAGGATCCCAATTAAGACCTAAATCAATTGCTACTCCCCAGATTTATTAAGCTGGCTTGGGTAGAATGTATTCTTTGGCTGGGCAATAGTACCCTATCTGGTACTAACTTCCCAGGACTGATCACACAACAGATGGGAATGGCCATGCTCACTAACCTTATGCTTGGTCCTGGGAAGGAGCAGTCTCAGCTCAGGAGCTGAGGGTGGATCTCAAAGTTTCTAACAGCCAATAGCAGTAGGGGAAGCTGAAGAGTTTCTGCAATTGACATTTGTAAAGCTCCTCCCCAATGAAAAGTTTTTGCACTCCAATAAACCTCCCCACCGATGCAATAATCCAAATCAGACCAAATTAAACTGAGCTTTACAAAACTTGACAGTTTGAGAAACTGTCTTAGGCTTGTGGGTCTTGTTTATTTCTTATGTTTCATTGACTTCCTGAGTCTTAATGAGCTCCACCTCCAGGGCAGAATAGCACTTCAGAGAAGTAATTGCACAACTTCATCTGTGGTGGTTTGGATGAGAACATTCCTACAGTGTTTGAGGACTTGGCCCCTGGTTGGTGTTACTGTCTGGGGAAGTTTAGGAGGTGTGACTTTGCTGGAAGAGGTGTGTCACAGGGGATGGGCCTTGAGATCAAAAGCCTCCCCCAACCCCCAGTCTGCTCTCTTTGCTTTGTGATTAAGGTTCAAGATGTGAGCTCTTAGCTTCATGAGGTATCTTACCCATCTGGAACCATAAGGCAAAGAAACCCTTCCTTCTGTAAGTTGCCTTGGTCATGGTGTTTTTTTTTTATTATTATGGAAACAGAGAAGTAATTAAGGCACTACCTAATGCAGAACTCCTGTGACAGGCAGTCTTTGTTCCTCTTCACTGGTAGAGAAGTAGAACACCAGATGCCATTGAAGTGTACGATTCTTCTTGCTCAATACCAGCTGCTCACCTTTGCTTCCATTCCCAGATGTTCTTTCCCTTTCCAGTTTCTCATATCCTAAACTCCCACAGTTTGTTTCTAGAAAACATGCCTGCCATATTGTGTTGCCTTGGGGAGTTGTATAGCATTAGAGCTGTAAAGTAAAAAAAAAAAAAAAAAGGTCACCCTTATCTCTACCTTGAGCTTAAAAGACATAGGAAGTATGGATCTCAGCTCCAATTGCTTTTACCCAGGTCTTAGTTGGACCCTGAAAAGTATACTACACATATTTTTCCATGTGTGTGGACATGTAGACTAGGTACATGCTCCAAACTGCTGGGTGAGAGTTCATGCTGACTTGAAGTGGAAATGAATGGTCAGAAGAGGTTAAATAAAGAGATAAAAATGTATGGAGAAAGAAACCAGCAGGTAGTCATTTTTACAGATTAAATTTACCACTAATGATTACTTATTGATGAATGTCAGATCTGGTTATATGGGAAGCCTGTTTCGTCATGCCTTGCCAGGGAAGACACATCTACTAGAACAATTTCATTAGACTGTGTATTGTTTAGAGGTTGGAAAAGAGAATGCTATAGATCCTGGGTTTGCAGATAGAATCTCTAGATCTGCAGAGTCCTTGGGTTAACACTGAAGTTAAGAAGCATGCATACTGAAATTACCTGAAGCGAGTGAGAAGAAGACACAGAACACCAACAAACCCGCTGAGGAGTACAGGCCTGGGGATCGATATGCAGAGAGAGAGAGTGAGCGAGAAATGGTGCATCCAGCTTTTAAAAAGTTGCCTAGCACATGCACACAGGGGGTTGGTGTGACTATGTCACACTGATGATGCAGATGACAGGTGACTCATGCATGTGCGCAGGGTTTAGCTAAGTCATACCTGGATGTAACTACGCATCCTCACACATGGGTCACACGGGGCTGGATGACGGGTGACTCACGCATGCGTGCAAGGGTTTAGCTGAATCATAGGTGGACATAACCAAGCATGCACGTGCATGGGTCACACAGGGCCCTTTGTGTCTGAGGGCCTATCCACCACACATGCCTGCCTTTAGAACCCGGAAGTGCAACCTTATCTGTGGCTGAATAATTACATTCCACCCTTTTGTTTATTATAAAAATTTGGGGGTTTTGGAGGGTCTTAATGGATGGGAATGGGGCATCGTAAGATCTCTTGTGACTGCTTCACATTGACATTATGGGCGTCGAGGAGTTGAGATGCTTGACCATGTCCTGGGTTGGCTGATTACTGTTGTATTTTCTGGGCTCTGAGGAACTGGACAGCTGGCAGCTTGGACCTCACAAGATGCTGGAAAGGCAGAAAATTACGTCTGGAAAAAATTTTAGATCCCAGTGATTAAGAGAGGAGAGTCCCAAGATGTAAGATAGAAGGGGGTTCTTTTGGGGGGGATGGAGGAGGGAATGTCCCAGGGGTTCCTGAGACCAGGAATGATAAGGAAAGAATTAAATGATACTTATTCTGGGAGAGTCTGGTCCATTTAGGTAGGTCCAATTGACTCCCTGGAGCTTATGAAAAAAATGTTTGAAAAGAAATAAATTTTAGATATATTAAAAGTTTATGATTACGATGATAGAATGGAAGATGGTGAGGGGGAAGAAGGAGGAAGTTGTTGAAAAGGATAATTATTAGACCCTTTAATGTTTTACCTGAAGTAAATCCTAAGGCACTGGTTTTCCTTTTGCATCATGGTATTACCTTAACATCCAGGAAACACTGCTGCAGTCAGTGATAAACCTGTTATGTTAAAGTCTGTTTTGTGAGTTTTTTGGAGTTTGGGGCTACAAATTCGTTATTGTTTCTTTCCACCTGGGCTTTTGACAGTCCTTGTAGCTCTGGCTCTATGTTTAATGAGGGTCCCTATAATAACAGCTGAGTGGTTAGCTGGAAATTTAAGCATGACATTGGAGATGTGGAGAAGTTGGTAAAGCAGATAAGAGAAAGAGGAAGAGGGAGAGTATATGGAGTTTTTGGCACAGGAGAGTTGAATAAGAATGAGGCTTTCATTTTTCTGGAACTGGAGTGAGAGTGGTTGATCTTGGTGTCCTCTGGAACTTAAGGGAACAGGGCCCTGTTTGAGTTACTGTATATGAGGGAGTTTCTTGAGCTGGAAGAGTAAAAGGTTTAAGATGTGACAGGTGAATCCAATGAGGAAGTTTCTCGAGCTTGGCAGCTGTGGGAGTTACAAGAATTACTTTAAAGGGGCCCTGCCATTTAGGGGAAAGGGGTGAGGGGCATTGGTCTGGGGGAGAGAATAATACCTGATCCCCTATTTTAATCGGCAGTGGGCATGAATTAACACATGGTTGAGGTAATGAGTAGTCAGTAAAATCCCATAATAGGGAGTGTAGATAATAGTGGAGTAAAGAGGTGATCAGGAAGGGGAGAGGTTTTAGGTGAGAGGCCGGGGGTTAAAACTGGCCGCCCATATATGAGTTCAAAGGGCGAGATGAAAAGGGGGCTTTTGGGGAGAGCTCTAAGCCTAAGAAGGGCCAGAGGCAAAAAGTTTTAACCAGTCAAGGTGAAGTTCCTGGGACATTTTAACAGGAACATTTTTAAAGGAACGGTTAGTTTGTTCTACCTTCCCTGAAGACTGAGAGTGGTATAGGATGTGAAAATGCCAGGAGATGTTAAGAGCCTTGAACAAATTTGGGGAAATTTGGGAAGTGAACTCTGGGCCATTATCCGACTGAAGAGAGGTTGGGATGATTTCTTGGAGAACTTTGGAAACTGTCTGGGCCCTCTTATTAGTGGTGGGAAACGCTTCAATCCACCCAGACATTGTATCTACCAAGACCAGGAGATATTTAACTGTTCTGACCATGGGCATATGAGTAAAGTCCAGCTGCCAGTCAGTTCCTGGAAGGGAGCCCCTGACCTGGTGGGTGGGAAAAGGGAAGCTACGGTATTTGGTCTTGGGATCTGACTTTTGACAAATTTGACAAGAGGCAGTGATATCTTTTAAGAACTCTAAGTCCTCAGGGGTGGGTTGGAGGTGAGCCTTGACAAAATAAAACAGAGATTTACTATTAGGATGAAAGAGCTGATGTAGGTAGGACAGAATTTGCTGGGTGTCAGGGGGTGTCTGCGAGAATGTGGGCTGTATGAACCCCCTGAGGTGATTGAGGTAGGTTTGGGCTTTGTAATGCTGCTGTTTTAGCTGCTTGGTCTTGGAAATAATGGAACTGTTGGTCTGATGAAACCGACAGTGAATGATTCCTATAGCTTTGGGAAGATAGGAGGCTTTTAACAGGTCCATAATGTAACCTGAGTTAGTTATGGATCCTCCTTTCATTGTAAGAAGCCCACGCTCCTTCCAGATAGCTGCGTGGGACAGGAGGATATGAAAGGCATATTTGGAGTCTGTATAAACATTTAAAGAGTGTCCTTTTGCTAACTGGAAGGCACAGGTAAGAGCTATCAACTCAGCCTGCTGATTAGTGGTATAGGCAGGGAGTGCCCTTGCCTCCACTACCCCAGTATCCGATACTATGACATACCCTGCTCTATGGGTCCCATCACATAAAAAGGAGCTGCCATCTGTGTACCAGGTATAAGTGGCCTGGGACAGTTTGCCCTCCTGTATATGTGAGGGGTGGGGCAGTAGATTCTCTAAGATCTCTATGCAGGAGTGAGATGGGGAGTAATTAATGTTAGGTTGAGGTAGGAGATTTGAGATATTAAGGGGTGGGCAGCATTGGAAAGTGAGTGTGGCACCTTCTACTAGTCTTCTACTAGTGCCACCTGGAGGGAAAGAACTCAGGAAAGGGGTAAGGTTTGTAAGCCTTTGTAAGTTAAGAGATGGGACAGATTGTGGTGGGAGAAGATAGTAGTGGGTGACCCAAAGGTTAGTTTTTTTGACTCACAAATAAGAAGCTCAGCGGCCACTAAAACACGTATGAAGGGTGCCCAGCTCTGAGTGGTGAGGTCCATCTTCTTTGACAGGTATGCTACAGGTGCAAAAGAAGGGCCCAGCTTATGTCCTAGGACCCCAAGGGCATATCCCTCCTTCTCTGTTACATAGAGGGAGAAAGGACGTGTTAAATCTGGGAGATGAAGAGCTGGGGCCTGGATAAGGGCTTGCTGGAGTCTCTGGAAGGGTTTAATAATGGGATGGAGAAGGGGCTCATGCAGAGAGCTGAGAGCTGCCTCATATAAGGGGTGGGCAAGGAGAGAAAAAGAGGGGATCCAGGTATGCAGGAAGCCTAGGAATGATAAAACCTCTTCTTTTGTGGAAGGAACTGCAGGGGACTGAATTAGTTTCTTTCTGTCTAGGGTAATAGCCTTTTGAGTTGGGGTTATAGCTAATCCCAAATAACTGACCTAAGGGGTAGACAGTTGGGCCTTAGAAGGTGAGACTCTATAGCCCCTTTTGGATAGGAAATTTAAAAGAGCAGAGGTATCAGTTTTGTTGATCTCCAATGATGGGCTGCAAAGTAAAATGTCATCCACATACTGTATGAGTTTAGACTTAGGGAGAGACAGTGAGAGCAGGTCAGAAGCTAAAGCCTGGCCAAGCAGGTGTGGGCTGTCCCAAAAATCCCTGGGGAAGGACAGTCCAGGTGAGCTGTGTGGAGAGGTGAGTGTCAGGATCAGTCCAGGTGAAGGCAAAGATGTTTTCAGATTGAGAGCTGAGAGGAATAGAGAAAAAGGCATCCTTGAGGTATAGAACTGAGAAGTGGGAGGTTCCTGGAGGAATAGTGGAAAGAAGTGTGTAAGGATTAGGCACTACAGGATGACGGGGGACCACTGCGGAGTTAATGAGCCAGAGGTCTTGAACCAGACGATAGGTTCCATTAGGTTTTTTTTAACAGCAAGTATAGGGGTGTTAAAGGGAGAAGAGCTGGGGTGAAATAGTGTTTTTTCTTAAAAGGTCAGAGATAATGGGCTTAAGTCCCTTAAGGCTCTGGAGAGAGAGGGGGTACTGAGCTTGGGTAATGTACTTAGTAGGATCTTGTAATTGGATAACAATGGGGGAATGGTGTTTAAAAAGAGAGGGGTTTTGGGTGTCCCAGACTTGGGGGTCTACCTGGGAGGCTGGTAGAGGAAAAGACACATTGGGGCTGGGAGGTTGGGAGGCTAGGAGAAGGAGGAGTGGAGCAGCTGGCGAGTCTGGGGTAAGGTGAAATGGAAGCTCCTACTTTTGCTAAAACAATCCCTTTCCATGAGAGGTACTGGGCAGGTTGGCCTGACTAAAAATGAATGAGTGAGATAAATACCCCTAAAGACACAGTTAAGTGGTGGGGTCTGCTGAGGTAGATAAGGCTGTCCCCCTACCCTGACGATAGGGAAACTAGAAGGAGAGGTAGGCCCCCAGAATTCCCTCAGTATCAAGTATGTGGCTCTGGTGTCCAAGAGAAAGGAGATGGGCTGTTCTGATACCATGATGTTTACCCATGGCTCCCTGTTAGAGATAATGGTTGTGATCAGGTCAAAGGAGCCCGGGCAGCCTCACTCATCCATGTCAGACCTAGAAGGTCAACTTGGAATTTTCTGGGTTTGATGTCTCTGTGCCACTATGTGCACAAGGACAATCAACTGCCCAATGTCCTTCCCTATGGCATCTCGGATAAGGTCTCACAGGACCAAGATGAGAATTATGGCATGCTCGGGCCCAGTGACCAGTTCTACCACATTTGAAACATGGGCCTGGTGGTTCTTGAGTCCCGGGTGGCAAGGGAGCAGCACAGACAACACAGATCAGGCGGTCTGTCACCTCGGCCAGTTGGGAGGCCATGGTTAGCACGTGACAGTGATTTTGGGCTTTGCCATTTCTCACATGGTACACCTTAAAAGCCAACTCTAAGATTTCTGCCTGCGGGGTCAAGGGGCCTTTCTCCAAACATTTAAGTTTAGCCCTAATGTCAGAGCAGCACTGATTTAAAAAATGAGTCATGAGTAACTATCTGCCTTCTGTGGTTTCTGGATCTAAGTTAGTATACTGTAACAGAGCTTTTGTGAGGCGTTCCAAAAATGTGGAAGGATTTTCCTTCATATCTTGAACGATCTCTGAGAGCTTAGTATAGTTTACTGGCTTGAGGGCAGCCTTACGGAGCCCTGCCAGGAGGCAGGTCAAAAACCGGTCCCTAGCTAAAATCCCACCTGGAGTATTATAATCCCAGTGCGGCTCTTGCTCTGGGACCACCTCTGCTCCGGGAGGGTGGGAGGCAAGAGTTTGTTGAATCTCATCTGCATGTAGTCTGGCCTATTCCCAAACTCGCCTGCGCTCTTCAGGAAGTAAGTTATTAGACAAGATCATATAGATGTCATGAAAGGTAAGATTATAAGACTGGGTAAGATATTGGAATTGTTTTATGAAAGTGGTAGAATTAGATGTATAGGACCCCAGTTTTTGTTCTATATGGGAGAGTTCTGAGAGTGAGAAAGGAGCATGTACCCTAATCAATCCATCTATACCAGCCACCTCTCACAATGGGAGAACTGTAGCAGGCTGGGCTTGGTTAGGGTTAGGTTCCATAGCAGCACGAAAGTATGTGAGAGGAGGGGTAAAGGTGGGTGCCAGAGCAGGCTGCTGCTGCGGCCGGGCACTGGAGAGGAAGAATGATTCAGTGGGGCTACTGGAGTAGGTAGTGGGCGGGGGAGAGAGAGCTGAAGAGCAAGCGGAGGGAAGTGGCAAGGCAGCAGGAGGTAAAGGAGCAGAAGTATTTGCCTGTTGAGGTTGTGAAGATGTAGATTGCTTAGTATGGTCAGAAGCAGTGGGTAAAGTAACCTGCGTAGAAACAGGAGTAGGAACAAAAGGGACAGGAGTAGGAACTGGGGTTGAAGGAGTGATGGCAGGGGCTGAAGGGACAGGAGTAGAAACTGGGGGGATGGGGTAGCTGCCCACTGAGGTTGGAAAGGTGGGTCCAGAGCTGAAGTAGAGAGCTCTTACCAGTACAGACGGCATAGCCAGAAACATGTGAGCGGGCAAACAGCTTGTGAGGACAGAGGGCTTAGACTTAGAGCCTAAATAGTAAAAGGCTTGGATGTAAGAAAACTCCTTCCATTTGCCTGTGCGCTGACAGTAGTTAGAAAGTTCCCATAAAATATCAGGATCAAAGGTGCCATTATGCGGCCACTTTAGATTTCCATCTAAATTGTAACGAGGCCTTTTTTTTGAACAAAGGTGGATAAGTGTGGGAATCTGTGGGTAGGGCATTAAGGTCTGGGGTTTCAGGGACATTATGTGCCTTGGCAAAACAATTTTAAAGTAGGGAGATTTCTAGTCACAGTGGCCAGTGCTACTCTATGTAACAGTATCATAAATCTTAACATAATATTAACACTTAACACTTAACATAAGTGTTACATGCAAACTTCTTTCTATATGAAAAGTGATCCTGCAATTAAATGTTAAACAGTGATGTGTTTTGATACATCTCCTAATAAAGATAAGAAGAAATAACAAGTCATCGCGGTGGCATTAGTCATTGCCAAGAACAGTTCACTGACTTGTCATAAAAGCTATAGGTGACTGATAACTGACATAGCCTCTCTCTCTATATAGCAGCCAGCACATTTTCTACTACTGGGCATCAAAGAAATCCCCACGAAAGGCCCATAGTTGGGCATACTGTGGCTCAGGCGCGGAGAAGCTATGGAAAGAGGAATCTTGCATTCTTCACTGAAAATGAAATTGTGTTCTCTAGTTTGCCAGGCTGGGGTCTGCTCATCATGCTGGCACCAAGCTCCCCTCCCTTCCAGCTGCTTCTGGAAGGAACAGATTTCAAAGGCAGAGCCTCCTGAGTCTGTGTCAGTCAGGGTTCTCTGGAGTCACAAAACTTAGGGACTGAATCAATCTCTCTCTCTCTCTGAATAACTTACAGGCTGCAATCCAACTAATCCAACAATTGCTAGCTGTGGATGGAAAGTCCAAGCATGCACTAGTTGCTCAGTCCATGAGGCTGGATGTCTCAGCTGGTCTTCTGTAGATGCTGGAATCCCGAAGAAGCAGGCTCCAACGCCAGTGAAGGAATGGATGGGCTGGCAAGGCCAGGGCAAGCAGGCAAAGAGCAAAAGCTTCCTTCCTCCATGGCCTTATATAGGCTGACAGTAGAAGTGACCCAGATTAAAGGTGTGTCTTTCCTCCTCAAGATCTGAATCAAAGGCATGTTTTCTTCCCACCTCAAGATCAGGATCAAAGGTGTCTTCGCGCCTCAAAGGTCAGGACTTGAGGTGGATTCACTCACTTTGAATCAAACAGCCTATCTCTCGCAGGTGTGCCCTCCACTCCTGGATTGCAGTTCACTCCAGATACAGTCAAGTTGGCAATCAAGAACAGCCACTACAGAGTCCATTCAGGAGGGTTAAAGATATTCTAAGAAGAGACACTCGGTCCCTCCCTTTGGCTATCAGACTGTTGGGACAGTGGTCCCCAAGGAGTTTGAATTTACCCAGGAGTCTCATGCTGGAGGAAGGAAAAGGCTGAAGCCTGATGCTAGCCAAAGAGGGAAGCTGTCCCCCAGGAACAGATTTCACATGATTCTGCGATGTGGGAGTCCCTTCTGTGTGCTGTAATTACCATTAATGAATAAAGAAACTGCCTTGACCTGTTGATAGGGCAGAACGGTAGGCGGAGAAGATGGAACTGAATGCTGGGAGAAGGAAAAAGTCAGGGAGATGCCACAGATCCTCCGCCTGAGAGAGACACCCATTAGAATCTTTGCCGGCGAGCCACTGCCACGTGGCGATATACAAATTAATAAAAATGGGTTAAATTAATATAAGAGTTAGCCAATAAGAAGCTAGAGCTAATGGGCCAAGCAATGTTTTAATTAATATAGTTTCTGTGTGATTATTTTGGTTCTGGGCGGCCGGAACGAACAAGTGCCCTCCTCCTATAATTCTGACAAGTTGTCAAACCACCTTGCAGGAAAGACTGGAGACTAGACAATGATGGGCCAGTGATGGGCACACCTCGACCAGGACTGCTCAGCTGTTTAAATCTAAAACTGCGACAAGATCCCAAAGGTGGACTAGGGAGGAAGTAGGCTTCTTTATTTTTCTTTCCAATGCGGTCACAGTGAACAGATCTCTTTTTTCCTCTGCTTTTCACTACTACTTATTTGTTTAATTGGCTTATGGGGGATGGAGGAGAGCATAGCTTCTTATGGCTTCCAAAGCCCAGGAACTGACCCTAACAACTCTGCTAACAAAAGTAAAAAATAAAAAAAAATCAATCTTTTTTCTTCATATTACACATAGCTCCAAGGAAGAAACAAACAGCAACAACAATAACATGGTTCTACATTTTTTAAGATCACACACGCACACACACACACACACACACACGCACACGCACACGCACACACACACACACACACACACACACACAAAATCTGAACAGAGTAAGAGTGTCAACAAAAGTGGTGTCCGGGTAGCAGCAGAAATGTCCAGCTGAACAGCTGCAGCTGCTCCTGGGCACTCTATAGCCCAAGAGCACCAGACGAGGCTGGGCAGGAGTAATGCTGGGTACCCTCTAAAGTGATAGGGTAGAGACCTTCTCCTAGGAGCTGGTCTCATGTATCCGCAACTGGTCTTGAACTCCTGCTCCTCCTGCCTCTGTCTCAAAAGTGTTCAGCCTATAGAAGTTCAATGCCATGCTGGTTTATGAGGTGCTGAGACTCTAAGCCAAAGTTCTGTGGGTTCTAGGCAAGCACTCTCCCAACAGAGCTCTACCCATGGTCTCCATGCTTTGCTTTTTGCATGTAAATTTGTCTTAAACATTTGGTTGCCTTTTGATTCCTCTTTTAACTCTTGTTGTCTCTCTCTGGAGTGGGGGGGTGGGGTGTGGGGGGTGTGGGGATGGGACTCAGGGCTTGCCCTGGATGAAAGTGCCTCCTCCATTGGTGATCACTCTTGTCCAATTTGCTGCAAATTACTATTGAACCTGTCAAAGCAATGCATTTTTACTTAATAGGTTTTCAATACTATCTTTTGCCATTAGGAGGATAGTAACCTCCTCGGCTTTAGAAAACACCGAACAAACAAAAGAATGGTTAGAACAAAGCTCAGCCGGCTTAAAGACCCTGAAAGCATCACAAGTTCACAGCTGTGGCTCCTAGTTTGACAGTGAAAGCGAGGCTTTCAGTATGAGTCTCCAGTACAGCTCACCCAGCCTCCAATATGCCCACCTCTATGATTTCTACAATAAGCAGGCATGGACCCTGGCTGGGAGCAGGTTCTCTGGATGTTGTTAGCCAGAGTTAGACCATTTTGTGCAACTCTAGTTTGGGTGAATTGTAAAAATTCCAGTAACTATAGTAAGTTGTTTCTAGAGGTAAATTAACTTCTTTCTTTATTCTCTTGACTACACTGTGGACCCAGAATGGTCAGGCAAGAGAAGTTCCTTCTTGCTGACCACACATTTTGTGGCTTATATCAGCAGTGGATGTTTGGGTTCTCTAGTTGGGGGTCTCCTGCTCTTTTCCCTCTCATTTCCCCCTCTGACTCCTTTATTCCTGAGTGAATCAACAGAGACCACATGTCTATTGCTTTCCTCCCAACTGTCACTGCTGTTTCAACTTTGAGGGAGCGCTGAGATGTCTTTCCCTTCTCTGGACAATCTTCCTCTGTATGTTCCACCAGGTGAGCATCTCGGAAGCTGCAGTAATGGAGCTTCCAGATTCCCTAAAGGATGTAGCAAAGATGTCTCTGTCCTCTTGATGGGCCTTCTTATTGGATAGAGCTGCTGGTGGGGCGCATCCTCTTCCTTTTGGCTTGGCTCCTGTTGAGAAAACTCTCCTTCCTCACCCCTTGCTCATAACCAAAGGCCAGCAATCCTCTAAGAGCCTAGAGAATTTCTGTCATGTCTTCTCAAAATGTTTCTGCCGAAACACTGATCTGGGGGAAATTCAGGACCTTAAAACATTTTAAAATGGACTGAAACAGAAGCTCAAGGACAATTTTATTAGTGTTTAAAAGAAAAATTCCTAGGGCAGGCAATGTAAACCTCAGCAGCCTGCTGCGAGGACAATGGAGGAGTCGCAGGGGAGCCATGAGGTTTAAGCTGGCATGGAGGTCCACAAGGCAGAGATAGTCTTTGCGGTCTACATACAGAGTAAGGATGCCCCAAAACACTGGAAACCCAAAGCGTTAAGGAAAGCGTGCTTAGAAAAGGAAGAGAAAGAAGAAATTATGCTTCAGGAAAGTGGGTTGACTTAGGAAGCTACATGGCTGCAGCCTGGTGGGTTGGGAGGAGAGAATCTGGGATGGAAACTAGAGTATCTTATCAAAGAACTGATTCTTTCACGTTTTTCTTCAATGAGGCTTAAGGTGCATCTGTCTACTAAGGAGTGGTCACTTAGTCAGATGATGGACTCGGCCCAACTGGAAGGTTAGATCTTCACTCAGACCAGAGATTATGTTCTCTTACCTACAAAGAGTTTCCTGTTAGCAGGCCTTCAACTGTGTCTCTAACATCCCCTTTCTGAAGAGGTTGTCCTAGTGCCATTTAGGAATCAGGTCAGAGCGCAGCACCTCCAAACCACCTGGCATCCTTGGCCCCTAACAAGAAGGAGACTGCCAAGAGGCTCAAAGATATTTGTTGGCTTTAAGCCAGGAACGAAACTGGTTATTTCCTTTCAGAGGAGTGGCACTGTTTATCTTAAACAGCCTAGCCAGTTTCTGTCTTTTGTTCTTATCATTGCCTCTGAAGAGGCAACCTAAGCAGCCATTGCGGAATTGGGACGATGACCAGCCTGGCTTCTTACAACTGATGGGAGTCAAGTGTGGAAGTCAGGGAACCCCTCCAGCGGGTGCTTCAGTAGTTCCATTTGTGTGACAGCCAGGTGTCGGGAGGAAAGCAAAGCCTTCGACTGATGCTTGGAAAGAGCTGCGAGGGAGAAGTGAAGTCAAAAATTGTTAACATGACAATCCTAGGCAGGGAACCAGAAGAAGCCAGGCCAGAGGAGAGTTGTCAGTCATCCAACTCAGAGGCAAATGCGGTCTCTTGATGGCTCTTCCTGATTTTTCTTTTGACAACATAGACTAGACTCAAGAGTGATGAGTCCAGGGTCTGCTTTCAAGCTCCTTGATAGCAATTGGAACGGCTAGAGTCATGGTCATGTCCCCTCCCAGATACCTTCTCGTGAGGCACAGAGAGGAGATATTTACCCATCTTTCAAGTTTTAGGTTAAGGCAGTAGAAGGCTTGTCTGTCCCTTCTGCATTTGTATACTGTTGATCGATGCTGTCTCTTACATGAAGCCCAGATGGGGAGGGGCTTCATGCTACCTGCTAACTAGCTTCTTGCCTACGCTAATTCAATGCCTCTCTGGCCCCTTATCACAGTTTCATTCCCGGGGCTGTTTGGATGTATGGGGCACTGTTCCAGGTGTGGGCACAAGCTAGGGTGGGCTGCAGTGGGTTGTGAAATATTCTCTGCACATGGTGCCAGAGGAGCAAAATTCTTGAAATAGATTGTTTTGGAAACAGGGAGGCTTCTAAATAACTAGGTGTCCTTCCTGGTTCTTCAGTGACCAAATGTGCAGGAATTGGAGGAGAACAAATTTTAAAAGAGTAAGTCAATCCATGAAGGAAACCTTTCACATAGGCAGACTGACCTTTGTTAATATATGCTTTGCTTTATTCCCTGTAAATAAGTTTTGTGCCACTGTCCTGCACAAGTAGGCTTATTATGAAGAAATTAAACAACGCACAAACTGTAAGTATTGGTTAGTTAATTTACTTCAAATCTTGTCTCTTTGGGATAATTATCCTACTGGAGGCAAATGTGACATCAGAGATTTTATGAAAGATACAGATGAAAGGTGACATCCGTGAAGCAAGTCTTTAAAAAGTAGAGAATTGTGGGGGCTGGAGATATGGTCTCAAACAAACCTGAGTACCAGAGTCGAGGTACCCAGTTTCCACTCTAACCTGGGTAAGGTGGCCCATGTCTGTAACCCCAGCTGGGAGGGGCTGTTCAGAAACAAGCAGACCCCAGGGCTGGCCAGTCTAGCCTAAATAGCGAGTTATTCAGTGAAAGATACTACCTATGCTGAAATAATAAATAATAATAATGAAGAGCACTGTAATACTCACTAATTAACTACTAGTTTGTTTTTGTTTATGATGAGGAATTTAATCTCCCTTACCTTGTAAAACCTTTATGCAAATGTTTTAATTCTCCTCATCCTGTAAAACTTGTTTATATAGAACCCCTGCCACATTTTTTGGAACTTAAAATGATTTAAGTCCTAAGTCCCACGTTCCTTCATCTCCTCTGCACCAATGCCAATGCTTTAAATCTTGACAATATGAAAGACTGAGGTCAGACCCCAGCCGATGGGGAAAAGACACAGTCACCACCTGAGTTAGGATAAAAACCAAGCGTACTTCCTGGCTCCTGTATCACGTGCTTGCCCTTCTGCTTTTGTGAGTAGTGTATCCTCTTTATCAAGAGTAAGGTTTTGCTTTTCCAAAGTGCATTGACTGTGCTTGAGTGTTCCACACCAGGCATTGACTTCCACCCTCCACCATATGCACACAAACAGGTGCATATATCTGCAAACACATGCATATACCTGCACACACGAGCTTGCATCATACACAACACACACACACACACACACACATGAGGGCATTGTAATCTAGCTTATTTTTACAACATTATTTATTTAGTTTCATTGGAATTTGGCAGAAGAAAAAGCAGAGGTAAAATTAATAAGTCTTTGAATACATGCTTTTGACTATGAAAGATGTGATTATTATATAATATGCCTCTTTAAGAGCAATAGAAAAGGTTATAAAAACACTCAGAGGCTTTGAGCTTTATAAGTGCGGCTTTTGATTTTACGCAGTCTCAGCAGAGCGTCTGCAGTGAGCGCTAGGAACAGCACCTTCCTCCAATTGCCGTTCTGCTGGCCTCCCGGTGGCTCCTGATGGGTCTTGGCTGTCATTCTGTATCTGTGCTGTTTGCAGTCTCTTCCATAAACATGGCTCCCGTGCACTTCCAGCGCTGGCAGGATGTGCGGGGCTGGTTCAAGACGCTCATAAAGATTTGCTCCTGACTTCCCCATGCCTAAGTTCCAATTGGCTGCCTTTCACTCTAGGGAGCTTTTTGTTTTATTGTTCTCTTTTAAAGTTGAGCTCAGGATATTGTATTTTGTAAAATGAGTCACCTCTGAGAGGATCTACCTAGAGATGTTGATTTGAATGTAGTCTTTATTTCCCTGGCAATATGTGGGACTCATTTCCCACCCCAGAGGCACTGAATGGCACCAAAGAGAAATTCGATGCTATCTCTTTGGTGACTGCCCCCACCCCAACTTTATAACTGACCTGTTTGAGAGTAATTGACATGCTTCCACCTTCAATGCTATGAACTAGAAATGGCTTCTATTCTTTGAGGAGTGTGTCCCTTGCTTATTAGAGGGTGCATTTGATTCTATTTGATGGGTTCACCCTCTAAGAGATGGGCTACCCTTAGATTGCATCAAATTCCTCCTTCCCATCCATCTCTGCTGTCTTCCCACTGATTGCTTAACTTGTCTTGAAGGCGCTGGCCCACGTGGCTCTTTGCAGTTACAGTTTTCCCTGGGCTGACGTACTGAGCTGTTGATGCTGTTTTGTTTTCAATCTCAGCCCTTAAACTCATGCTGTTTCTCCGATCATGCCTTGAGCTTGTATTTTCTCTCTCCTGATATTTTGGACTTTCATTTTTTGTGTATATGTGTATGTATTTGTGTGCGCATACACATGTTTGTGCACGTGCATTTGCACGGCTATAGTGGTTTGAATGACAATGTCCTTTATAGGCTTAGACATTTTACCATTGGTCCCCAGTTTATGGTGCTGCTGGGAAGGTTTAGGAGGTGTGGCCTTGCTGGAGGATGTACATCACGGAGGGCAGGCTTTGAGGGTTGGGTTTACACATTGTCACCCTTTCCAGTTTGTTCTCTTTACTGAATGCTTATGGAAAAGAATGTGAGTTCCTGGTTTCCTGATCCAACCGCCATGCCCGCCCCACTTCCTGTGCCTCCACCTTGAACACATCCCTCTGGAAGCATGAGCCAATGTAAAATCTTTTCTTAGTCGCCTTAGTCGTTATTGCAGCAACAGGAAAGTGATCGATACAGTGGGCGTCTGTGGGGATGTGGTCCTCAGTCACTCTCTGTCTTCTTTTATCCCCGGCTCTGTTTCTCATCGAATCTGGAGCCTGCCAATTTGACTGCACTGGCCGGTCGGTCAGTGAGCCTCAGCCTTTTATTTTTATGGGTTCTTGGAAACTGACTTAGGTGCTCTGAGTTGCCCAGGAAGCACTTTGCTGACTGAACTATTCACCCAGCCCCGGACCTGTGTTCTTATTCAGCTGACCTGTGAATGCAGCAATGAGATTCATTTCCTTGGATTTGTATTTTTATTTTATTTTTTTTAGTATTTTTACTAGATTACTTATGTAGACCTTTTGCCTTGCACATATATTTATGTTCATCTAGTCTTATCTATGCTGGTTTTTTTTTTTTTTTGCAGGTGAGTATGCATAGTTACTGTGTTGTTTCTTGTCTCTCACTCAGGCCTGTGGAAGCTTGTCTGTCCATGCTTTATTAGTCTGAATGACCTAGTCTCTCCTCATCCTCTTGGAACCCAGCTTACTGCTTCTTTCTAATTAGCCTGGAAGGCAGTTTGTGTTATGAGTGAGACAGAGGAGGACCGCCTCTGCCTGGGCCACCGGAAAGGTGTTGATCACAGTTAACACACAGTTCTAGTCTGTAAATGGCACTGTTGGTGCTAATGACAAGTTCCTTAAACTCTTACCTTGTGTGTTCCTTTTGATATTTGTTTTTCTATAAATAAGCAAAGGTAGTGGGGTATGCTAGGTCAGGAGCTATGGCTTCACAAATCATGTCATAGCATTCTATAACTTCATCCTTGGAGTACAGGCTGGCAGCACTTATTGGGACTGTCCAGCACCCCCACCTCAGATAGGGAGGTTCTGCTGCCCACACCCAAGGTGGCCTTACATTTGAGCTTTATTCTTATCATAGCCTCCTGAATCCCAGCATGTAGCATCTGAAATCACATATATAGGCTTATAGCAAAAGCTATCACGCTTAAAAGCCTCTACTGCCTCCAGGAACCTTTAACAGTCAGCAACTCCTGTGTCCCGTGGGTTGTCCCTTCCGTTGAGAATCAGAATCTCGGCTCATGGAAAAACATCAATAAAAGGCCTTTTGCTTGAACCTTGTTTCATGTCCTCTCTGGTGTATCAGGCATACAGAAGAAATCTTTCTTTTTATATGACAAGGGATGGATTTGACTCTCTCGTTAATTCCTGTTGAAGTCTCCCTGGTTACCCTGACTACTTGTACAGGGAGACTGTCAGTCAAACAGCTTTCCGTACCAAACTTCATGCCACTTTGAACACAGTTAGATGCGGTGAGAAAGCTACACAGCACTTCCTTCACAGGGAAGTTTGAAACCGTGTGTATCGGATGTTTTGCTATCACAAGCCTCAATGAACTCCAGCTGACCCTGCCAGCATCCACCTAGGTAGGCATGGAGTTGTGGTGCTTCCCCTAGTGGTTCAGTAAGGAACTGCTGTCGCTGCTAAGAGGTAAGCTTCAACTGGGGATTTGTAGTAACAGGCAGGGATGTGTGTATTAGTTATGTTTCTGTGGCTGTGATAAAAGCACCATTACTAAAGTAACTTATGAAAAAAGGAGCTTATTTGGGTTTAGGTTCCGTCATTGTCAGGGAACTGAAACAGTAAGTAGTAGACACAGTGGCTGAGGGCCCACATCTGGAACTGAAGGCCCTAAGAAGAAAGGGCGGACTCAAAATAGCTTGAGTTTTTAAATTCTCAAAGCCTGCCTCTTGTAGCACGCTTCCTCCGGCAAGACCACGTCTCCCTTAAATCTCCTAAACAGAATGAACTGGGGACCAAATGTTGAAATGCCTGGGACCATAACTCAATCAAACCACCATGCTTTTGTTGGTCCCAAATTGGCTGTGTTTTGTGCTAACATCCCCTTTGGGGCAGTTTAATCAGACTTCACAGGGTCATAATGAATCAACTCAAGGTCCTCTTCTGTGTTTGCTCCCTTGTTATCAGCCTGGTATATGGTCTGGTCACCTCTTGTCTTTGTTCTGGTTTTTGCAAGACAGTCCCAAGAAAATCTTATGGCTTGAGGGGATAAATTAGTGCTCAGAGGTGATTCTTCCTGCTACAGGGTTAAGTCTTACAGCATCATGGGTCATTGCCTGTCCAGCAAGAATCTGCTGTTTTCAGGAATTCAAGTGACATCAGGGTTTGGACAATGACAATCAACCTTGGGACATTATAAAAGCTAATAGCAAGCTGTCTCAGATTTTTCTATCTTGGTGTCCTCAGCCTTGAAAGCAAATGAAATAGGTTAGGTATCGTCAGTTTCTGGACAGTTTCTTGTGATGGTTAACATTGGTTATCAACTTGAAAGGGCCTAGAATCTCCTAGAAGATAGCCTTTGGGCATGTCTGTGAAGGAACTTCCAGACTGAATTCATTGAGGTGGGAAGATCCACCCTAAATGTGGGCAGCACCATTCCATAGGCTGGGGTCTTAGACTTCATAAAAAGAGAAAGCAAGTGTTCTACTTAGTTTCATTTGTCAACTTGACCCAGCCTAGGGAGTCATCTGAGAGACTCTCAATGGAGGGATCTGGTTGACCTATAGGGATTGTCCCACTGATAATTGTGGGATAACCTAGCACATTGTGGGTGACACTGTCCCTGAACAGACGGCCCTTGGCTGTTTAAGAAGGACCTTGCTTTCTGGACGGTGGTGGTGCATGCCTTTAATTCCAGCACATGGGAGACAGAGGCAGGTGGATCTCTGTGAGTTTGAGGCCAGCCTATTCTACAGAGTGAGTTCCAGGACAGGCTCCAAATCTACACAGAGAATAATAATAAGGACCTTGCTGAGCACGCCAGAGAACAAGCAAGCAAGCAGCATTTCTCCGTGGGTCCTGCCTCCAGATTTCTGGCCTGATTTTCTTTAAATATCGACTGCAATCTGGAAGTGTAAGGGGAAATAAGCCCTTTTTTCCTCAAGTTACTTTGGGTTGCAGTATTTGATTGCAGCGACAGAAAGGAAACTAGAATAGGAATCATCCATCTCTCTCTGCTTCCGGACTGTGGGTGCAATGCGATCAGCTGCTGCCATGACGTTCTTCCCATGGTGACTGCGTCATCAAAGGGTGAGGTCAAGCAAAGCCTTCCTTCAGCTGCTTTTATCAGATGCTGTGTTTTCAATGAGAAAAGGCCCCCAATATGCTCAGGCAACACTTGGTCCCCAGTTGGTGGTTCATTGGGACCTTTGTGGAAACTTTTGGAGGCGGGGCCTTGCTGGAGGAAGTACAGCAGCAGGGGCTCAGGCTTTGATGTTCTGTAACCTGGCCCTAATTTCTCCTCTCTCTCTCTTTCTGAGAGTTGATGTGAAGAGGCACGAAAGTCTCATGCCTCTGCCACCATGCTGTCCCTGCCGTGATGAACTCTCTTCCCCTGGAGCTATTCTGGAATTTTCAGCCCAAATAAAGCCGTTCTCCTTTACAATGCTCTTGTCAGGGATTTTTTTTTTTAAATATCACACCCTCATTTTCTGTGATCCCAGCATTATCTAGCGAGAGTACAGCTCACAATCTTTAGGCTGACCCATAGGAATCACATATTCCATTGGAGGAAACCCAACTTGCAAAGCTTTGGGAATATTTGCCTTAGGAATAGTTACTGTCATTTCTGTAGAACCCTTGTGAAGCCAAAGTGCTCGCCTTCCTCCGAAGTGGGACTTATTCCAAAAACAAACAAACAAACGAAAAACCTCAGCATTGTATTAATCAATTATTGGGCATAATTTTCTCATGTACTGTTATACTGGATGACTTTTCATTTGGCCGGATAATCTTGTTATATAGAATATATACTGGGTGCCTTGAATTCTGGAAAAGGCCCGGAGAAAGGAAATGGCGGCTCCCTCAGGTGTCAGTGGGAACAAATCCACCATTTAGCCTGGAGGCTGGAACTGCTAGGCTCTGGATTTAACACTACCAGTTTCCCCTTAGATCTAGCCACCTTAGATGCTACCTCTAGGGCTAAAAGATTCCATTCCCTTTAATCAGCAAGCATTTGGCGAAAATAACAATGCGGATCAAGCGCTATTCATCTTCCTTTCGAATGGTAGCTGGTGTCATGGCTACCAAAAATGCTGAGTTCCTAGCCACCCCAGGAATGGAAGCGCTTCGAGAAGGCACAGCACTGCTGCATTTTTCTTCTCTTTTTTTTACATTTATCAATTACTAACTTCCAGCTTAACGCACCACACAAATGTAGCTAACACACGAACTCCCTTTTCTCCCTCTTAGAAATCGTAGCCCCTTCCTTTACTCACCTTTTTCTGATATGCCAGGGCATTTCACAGCCACGCCCCCTCTGAGATGTAAGTAAGCTAACAGGCGCCCAAGCTAACAGGCGCCCAAGCTAACAGGCGCCCAGGCTAACAGGCGCCCACTTTGTCAGCCTTATCTGATTTCTTGGCCTTGTGAAATGCCTGCCTGGTAATTCCTGTTATTGTCAAAGAATTGTTAATTGTGTCTGTGTGGGTATATAAACTGAAAACCTTGTGGGATAGAGAGAACCCTGGGAGAGAGACATTGGGGAGAGAATCGAAAGAATAAATGAGGCAAAGGCCTGTGTGAGCTGATTCATTCCTCAGGCCCCTTTTAGTCAGATTTTGCTTTGGAGTTCCTTCTGGATTTTGAAAGGTTTAGGGGTCTGGCACCCCAATAAACCTCAATACTCATTGTTAAGGCAATGAGGAAGTTCAAGGTGATCAACAAGCCACCTGCAGGGATAAACAAGTGGTAACATAAAGGGTACGGTCACAAGATGTAAGCCATGGTGTCTTCTTCTAGCCCTGTCTTTATGCTGTCCAGGCTCCAAGCACATTGTTCAGCAAATACTTCTTCCATGTATCCAATATCTTCTCTCTCTCCCTCTGTCTCTCTCCACCCTCTGGTCCCTGTTGGACCCAGACATCTGTCTTCTGAGACTCTGATCCTCAGCTTCTGCCCCACAAGGGAGGTAGAGATTATGCTGATCTGGGTTTGAGTTGAAGTGATGTCCCTATCTGTGGTTCAGCCTAGAACCTGGTGGAGCCCAGGACACGTGTGTGGAACGTGTGTGTGTGTGCACATATGTGCATATGCATGTGGCAGTCAGAGGACAACTTCAAATGACATTTCTCAGGAGCCTTCACCTGTTTTCTGAAAATAGGTTTACTCACTGGTCTGTAACTCACCAAACAGGCCAGGCTGGCTGGATGGGGACCTGCCTTTCTCTGTCCCTTCAAAGCATGGGTTCTAGGGACCAAACTTAGGTCTTTGTGCTTCCAAGGCAAGCCTAACTCAGCTGTCACCTCAGACTCCACATCCCTAAACTTGGGTGGCCTGACTTTAGGCACAGTACCGGTCACTTCTTGGCCAGTCACTACTCCTCTGTGGTGGCTGCAGGGCCACTGTGCCTGGTCTGCCGGTGATTTACCATCATATGCTTACCGGCGAAGGTGCTGCCGGCCTGCTTTCCCCTCTTTGAGTGTTTCGCTTGTGCTTTGGCTTCAGAGACGTACAAATGCCCCCTCCATTCCCCCCAGATTTCTGGCTGTCGGCACGGGAGCTTTTCTCCTGGAGCATGATGGAGAGGTAGCTCATTACTCTCTGTGTCTTCTCCTTCTCTAGTACCTTCTATAATTACGTCATTTAATCTTCTGAGTGTTTATGTGAATTGTGTCTCCATCACAGAGGATGAGAATAAAGAAGCTCAAGAAAGAAAGATCTGCGCAAAGTAGTGATAGGGGTGGAAATCCCTGCCCCCCCCCCCCGCCTGTGGAGTAATTCTGAGCTCAGTCAGAGGTCCATGCAACCACACTACTCTATCCCAGCTCCCCGTAAGCTTCTCCTTTCTTCATGGAGCTCAGGAGGGCCACACTCTGACTGTTGCTGTTCTCATCCCTGGGGACTATACTACCACAGCAGGCTCGCCAAGTATAGGAATGTCTCAACGCAAACCCAGAGAAACGAGCAGTGGTCCTCAGCCTCACTACTCCAGGGCAGCCATGCACAGTTAACAGATCTACTGACTCCACACTCCCATCCTTCCAATAAACGTGTCAGGTCATATGCAGTGTCATCCTTCAGCATCAACGTGACACCAGCCCATTTACAAACAGCAGGGAAATGTTGAGGAGGGAGCACAAGGCCAGGCCTGGGTGTGGCAGGAGCAAGGGGTGAGTACAATGCTGTTCGCAGAGTTTCATCAGTGGGCTGGCATCTCTGAGTTCTGTCTAGATGGGATCATTAGCAAAATTATAAAGCTAATGAAGAGCAAGTGAATGCCATTCCTTACCACTTGGTAAGTCTACAGACAGCAGCATTTCATGCTTCACGGGGAGATAACTGCTAGAGTACTTGGCAAACACTTATTAAGTCTCAACAGCATCTCTGGATGGCTGGTCCCCAGGGAGCTGCTCTTTCAAATGGACCGGAGATAAAGAAAAGCCCATTTGAGTGGAATTCAGGCAGTAATCCCAGGCCAGCTTCCAACTTCACTTTGCACGGTGAAACTGTACTGTTTGGGGGCATTCACTTAACAGTTAAAGGTCTAAAAGGGGGCAACCCCATCCTCGGCAAAGAGCGCTGAACCATCAAATTGCAAAAATGTATGCACGTAAAAATAATTCTTCTCTGTTGTTGCATTTCATTACTTGCTTTTAAAGCGAAAGAGCACAGGAGTAAGACCTCTCTGCCTGGACCGCGGGCATGCCTGGTTACAGCAGGATGCTGCCTTTCGGGCTCTGGCTTACACAGGACTGGATAATGGAAGGAAGAAGCAGAGGTATGCAGCAATAGGCTTTGAAATCATTAGCATCCTTGTCATGTATCCTCACTGGACTGGGATGTGATTAGCATGAATTTAGAATTTCTTTTACACTGGGTCTCTTCTCCATAGGCTGGCCAGTGCAGACACAGCTGCATTAAGTCCAAAGGCTGCCCGTTGCTGGCTTGGGCCAAGGCAGGTCCTGGCAGCTGTGTCTGGCTGAGATGTTACCTCTGCAGGCAGAGGTCAGCGTGTTAATGGAACCACGTGAAAGCTTGTGTTGTGTTCTGTTGGGCACTTTCAGGGGGCTTTCAGGACATTATGGTTAATAAGTAGTACAGAGAATAGAAATAGGAGTGAACAGACAGAGCCAAGGTGGCAGCAGTGGGATCCTATTGGATAACCCGCAGGGTATGAATTATCTCTTCTCTCCTAGAGTCCTGGGCTCCATCGCTCAGCTGCAGTCACTGAAAGGAAGTCCACACAGGCTTGTAGAAAGGATATTCTGTGTGTGATAGGTTCTGGGCCAAGGAAGGGGCTAATGGTAAAGCTATGTCCTTTGCAAAGACTATGAGAGGCTTCTGAGTCACCGGGGAGAGGCTTGGGTTGATTAAGAAGGGACAGTTCCAAGAGACAGGACCAACCAGCACCGCAGAGACCACAGACTTGGTCTAGTCCTCTTTTATAGCCAGTAGCCAGCTGACTGCTGACAACTCTTGACTTCAGGCTACCCAAAAGTCATGGCTCTGGGTTGAGAGATTGAAAAGCTGTCTCGATTAAAGTGGAATCAGCAGGGTCAAATCTAGAGATGACTCTGACCATCAACTGCAGACAGACAACTCTGCCATACTAAAATAAGGACCTGAGCTCTATCCTCACCGCCCACGTAGAAGAGCCCATCTTGCAACCTCAGCTCCAGGGAGGCAGAGAAAGGTCGATCTGGGGCTCATGGTCCAGCTGACAAGTTCCAGGCCAGAGAGATACCCTGTCTCAAGAAGCAAGGTAGAGGGCCTCCTGAGGAACAACACCAGAGGTTGCCTTCCGGCTCACACACACACACACACACACACACACACACACACACACTCAGTAAAGATGGGATTTCACATGGACATCTGTCTATAGTAAGAAGCATCACACAAGAGTTCCAGAGCCCAACGTTTTCCAACTGTCACTCAACACTATACGAAATGCCCCAGTTAGGGTATCCTCCCAGCAGCAGCCTATCCAATCCTGGGCTGGTGGCATGTTGATATTGATCTTTCAGCTGAGTTATAATACATGCAAACGTCCTCAAATTGATTTGAAAAACACTTGTCTTGAGGATCCTGTGTGTCACGATTCTACTGAGAATTAGAGGAATTAGAAGAATTGGAAAAGGTCATAGATTTATCCAAGGCTGGATGTGAAGACAGTGGGGACTTTTCTGTCTCAAGTCTCCATCTTGGGGCACAGTGGCATTCCTAGCATGAGTCATGCAGAGGAAATTGGTGAACTGAGTAGTCTTCCCTTCCAGGACCTGTCTCTCTCTTGTGTACTGAAAATCAAAGTTGACTCAGACCTGCAACTTTTCCTCTTTAGGTACAACCTTTCTGCAAGTTGACTCACATGAGCTAAAGGGAGGAGACAGGGTCTGTTATATATTTCTCTGTTTCAAATTTAGAACATTCCAGGGTTCAAAGGCTAAGAGAGAGAATGAGAAGTTAGGCGTTGGTACCAGGTTCCTCCTGTTCTGTTTACATTACATGTCCAGACAGGTGGGAAGGGAAGCTAGCATCTTTCTGGCAGGGTCTTTCCCATTTCTCAGACAGCCTGTGGACACCAGACCGGCATCATAAGCCCACAATTCCACCTGCTCCAATCCCTGTGCTTTCTATAAGAATACACATTCCCAATGCCTCAGTTACTCTCCCTTTTCTTCCTTGAATAGACATTTAGTTTATTATGGTGAATATATTTCCCACGAACATTTTTATTCCTGTATAGATTTATGACCTTGGAAGAATTTCTTACCTCTTGTGTGTGTATGTATTTGTGCTCATGTGTGGGCTGGTGCATGCATGTCTGTGAATGTATGTGTATGCATGTGGGGCTCAAGGACACCCACCAATCTCATTCCTTAGCTGCATCTACTACGGTTTTTTTTGGGGGGGGGAACAGATCTCTCACTGGCTGTAACTCACCAAGTAGGCCCTTTGTTTTTAACTAAGCAGACATTTTTTATTTAGCTTTTTAAAAATTTTCCATGTACATAGAAAATGCTATTCAGTTTGGGAGATAATAATTCTTAGTTTAGGGAAGAAATAGTGTTGGAAAACATATTGAGAAACTGCTCCAGAGAAACGCTCTGAAAGGGGCTTCTCCTGCACAAGACCCCAGTTTCCAGAAACCACATGGCTCATGGCTCTCTAACACCAGTTCTAGAGGCTCTAGTGCCTTCTGCCTTTAATTATGGGTAATTCTCACTATATATTGTAATAAGGTGGCAAATATGGGATTCTACCTAGAAGTTCACTCAGAGGAGAGTTTGCCTTATTTCACATGTGCTGAGTTAGTTTAGGCCAGATCAGCCCCTCTGCTCTGGTTCCTGGATGTAACTGTGAATATTGTTTTTGTTCGTTTGTGTGTTTTTTGGTTTTCCGAGACAGGGTTTCTCTGTAGCTTTGGAGCCTGGCCTGGAACTAACTCTTGTAGACCAGGTTGGCCTCGAACTCACAAAGACCCAGCCCTCCCGAGTGCTAGGATTAAAGGTGTGCGCTGCCACCACCCGGCCTGTGAATATGTTTTAAGAGAAACTTGTCCATGATTGATAGTTCCCAGGGAAAGAGAAACTTATTTTGTTGTTTGAGGTGGTGTGTGTCCACAGCTTGCTGCAGGTGAGGGCCCTCGATGGCACTGTTGGGAAGGGTTGTGTGTGCATACACCCAGGTGAGAGGCCTGGGCTGTCAAGTATGCTATTGGAGCAGGGATGTATGAACTGTACAAAGCCGACTCCAAGACTACTAGGATCTTTCCTGCACTTGCCTGACTCTACAGGGCTACATATAAAGAATAAAACATATACCAGAAAAAAGCAGGGCCTAAAATGTAGGAGAAGGCAGGTGCTCTGTAAATGACCCATGAAGGGTCATGACTGTTGTAGCCCAGCACTGAGCTTCTAAACCTTCCCAGCTCTCTGGCCCACTTCTGATTTCTCACATGCTTTCATTTCATTCTAAGCGGTCTCTATTTGTATCACCACCCCTATGTCCTTGTCCCAGGATGTTCTTTGCTCCAGGATGTAATCTGAAAGTCCTGGTGAGTGTCATCTGGATTTATACCTTTAACCATTTGAACAAGGAGCTGAGTGCATTGTATTCCAGGTGCTCAAGTCAGTGGGGGGAAACTCTCCTTATGATTTATGAAAGGCCGTCATTGAGGCTCAGAAAAGCCAACTCAGCTGTGTAAAGTCAGACAGTAGGAAGGGGTGAGGGGCAGTTATTGAATGGCTTGGTTCCCTGAAGACCTGTAGGACAGCATGACATATCAAAGCCAGTGTTAGGTTTTTCTTAAAAAGAGCCTCTCTGCTGATGCAAATAATTCCAATCAGACCAAATTAAACGAATAAAAGATGCCCATGTTTAATGCAGTGCTCTCAGTGGCACGGGGAAAACATGGTGAGGGAGAGAGAGAGAGAGAGAGAGAGAGAGAGAGAGAGATCACACAAAACCCGGAGGCCACATGTTCATTCTCAGGGGAGCAGTTTAAGTAGCCTGTGGGAGTGGTCTTGACCTTCCCTGGGGAGGAATTACTGTTTGGCAGGCTTTCTTGACCCTCCCTGGAGAGGGTCACCATTTGGCGGGTTTTCTCAGAGGTGGAGTTTGGACTAAGGCAACACCCAGGGGAGGGGACTTGAAATGAAATTTCCTGTCCAATATTCCAAAGGTGGATGCTAGGACCTGGGATGAGGCCCCTGACTATAATATTCCAGACTCTTTGTATAAATGGGTGTTAGGGAGCTGGGGTGATGCTTTTGACCAAACAGCCAGGGATAGGGAGGGTTGGTGCAACAGCATGGGGAGATTGTGGGAACTCTAGAACTCATGTTAGAAGAAGGTGTTTCTGACAGAAACTCTTGGTACTTTAAAAGCTTTTTGAAAGCTAAACAACTCTTTGTAGTATACTGTTATGTGTGTGTGCAGCATAGCCAGTGTGTGCAGCATCTACGCCACTCCCTCCCAGCTCTAGCTTTCTTATGACACCCTGCCCTCGCACCCTGCTTCAGATGGACCGACAAGTCTCTCTGTCTTCTGGCCTGAGATTTTGGTGACTCTTGGTCACATCTGCAGTGACACATAAGTAGTAATTGATGACTCAAGCGGAGGAGAAACAGGCTATTCATTTTCTCAAAATATGCTGCACACATTGTTTAACTAGCTGTGTTTTGAACTCCTCTTGACTCCCGGTTGGGTCCACAGTAGATTGACTGATGGACTTCTGGGTAGTGAGAAGAGATACCTGAACAGGAGGAAACATGCTGAAGGAAATTGCTGTTCTCTGGGATCTGGGGGATCCATCCTTACATAGGCCATACTCCATGTGCAGACTTCTTTGTCTCTATCCAAAGGCTTGCCCTATGGCGTATGGACCTTTCATCTTTCCACCACTACCAATGCCACCTCTTCCTTTCCTCATCTCCGTCCTCTCGTTTTGGTGCATAACTATATGCTGCACCCTTCGGTTCTGCCTGTCCTTGTTTAGCACACCCCAGGAGGAGAAAGCCCTGGGCTGCAGGGCAGATTTGCAGGGGATTTGACTTTAGGACTGTCTAATGAACTGTAAAGGACTCCTAGAAACGGATAGCTGTCAATCAGGGCTCTGAAGGGCAGAAAACAAGTGCTGTGGGAACTCGTGCTTTGTAGTAATTCCATTCCTTGTTGTGGTGAACAAATATCTGATGAAAAGCAACTTCAGAGAAGATGGCTAATGATGTGTTAGAATCCGAGAGGGCACCCATGGTCCATCAGGGTGGGTAGGAGGCAGCTGGTTACATTCTGTTGGCAGTCAGAAGCAGGGAGAGATAAAGGCTGGTGCTCAGCTCACATTCTTCTCTGTAGTCTCCATCCAGGACTTCAGCCCATGGATGCTGCTGCCCACATTAGAGTAGGTCTTTTCACCTCCATGAGCCACCTAGAAACTCCCTCATACACAGACCTGGTGACGTCTCCCAGTGGTTCTAGAGCCTGTCTAATTTACAGTATTAATCATCACAAGACTCATCGCTCATGCTGGGTGAACTGGTCTTCTGACTGGTCTGCCCCACGTATCCATGCCCCACAAGGCAGAGCGCCAACAGGTGGTGACCACAGACACCCAAGAGTCTCTGTGGATGTGGCCAACTTTGAGATTGCTGAAAGTGTGAGTTGTTCACTGGAGACAGAGGATATCTGAGCATCTTAGGAACAGAAGGAGTTTGCCTACTTTGATTTCTGTTGCTGTGACAAGCACCATGACCAAAGGCAACTTGGAGAAGAAAGGGTTTACTTAGCTTACACTTTCCAGTCACAGTATGTCACTGAGAAAAATCAAGGCAAGAACTCAAAACAGGAACCTAGAGGCAGAAATTAAATTGGAAGTCATGGAAGAAAGTTGCTTGATCCCCAAGGCTTTCTCATATTGTTTTCTTATATAACTGATTGTAGTAAGAGGCTGCGTCCTTCTTATAGATTTTTGTATATTGATAAAAAGTTAAATTATATTAAATATTGTATGCATGTATACTTCTACCTCTTTTTGAAACATTGTTTATGTATTGATATATATATATTTACCATACTGCAATGTACATTACTATCTCCGATTAAGATACTTATACATTGTTTATATTTAAAAGTCATTGTCCTCATTTATTACACAGTTGTTTATTGTCTTAGTCTTTAAGTTATATAGGTATTAAAACATAGTCATCTATGTTTGTTATATTTATAATTAGACTAATCAGGTTCTTTAGATACATAAAGATTATATTCAGTATAGATAGATAACCTTCAACCTCTTCAAAAAGCTATAAAAAATGGCCTTTAATCTAATTTAGAGTTTCATAGTTTCATAACAATGAGACACAATCACTCCTGACAACACCAATCTATTCCCGAGAGAATGTTGAACACCAGAGACACTCCACCTGGAGCCTTTCTTCTTGGCAGAACTGGCCTTTGGGCAAAGAAATGCCCATACCTCAACCACTAACAAAGATACAGAGTATCCATAAATGGATAAAACAAAACTATCATATCCTACCAAGACAGGGTAAGATAGTTTTAAAAAGTTTCTTGCCTTTAAAAATGGTATATAAGTAAAGGCAAGTTACTTTAGGCCTTAGCCAAAGTTGGTCACTTCAACATTACAAATGAGACTTTGGGTGACTGCCCAGGTAGTCAGTTGTCTCTGTCATTTGTTGCACATTTTAAAAGTTTCCCAATTACACTTCCTGTCCACTCAAATAATATTGTTTCCCTTCTCAAATCTTTAATGGAGTTAAAGATTAAATAATTATAGTTACTTTCCTCACAATTTAGCCAAGCTTAATTTCAATACAATAGTTAGACTCCTTAAAATAAAATATTTAGTAAAACTTTTGTTATGCATTCCTTGCTTAATATTATTTATTGTTTGTAATTTTATATTTGGTATCTGTTCCTATTGTATATAGCTGTGTTGGGTTTGGATCGATCTTATTTAAACAAAAGGAAAAGATGATGGAAAAAATTATCAGCCAATCACATCCAGTTGGGATGTGACTACCTAAACCCCCAGTTAGATAAATGGAGAGAACACAGGTGTGCTCTCTCTCCATGCGGTGTCTTTGGACCTCCAGACCTCTCATTCTTGTAGTGTGAGTTTCCCCCCTTTTCAGTCATTAAAAATAACCATTCCTATTGAACTGGCTTGGTTATTTATTTGTACCAACCCAATTCTTTAACACTGAGGACACCTGCCTAGGGATGGTAACACCCACAATGGACTGGGTCCTCTCACAAAAAATGCCCCGCCAACATCCCCATAGGACAATCTGAATAGGCATTTTCTCAGTTGAGATTCCTTCTTCCAAGTTGATGCTACCTGTGTCAAATTGACAAAAACAAAACCAACCCCAACAAAAGGAATTCCCAGAGGCTGAGAGAATGAATGGACAGTTTCCACACTGGTCTGTCACCAGTGCACCTCACCAGAACTAGATGCACAGTGCTTATACAGAGCTGGGCAGAGACAAGCGGGACAGTGACCGGCAGTGAGGCTGTGCCTCACAGTTGAGACATGTTGGAAATGTCCAGCATCTGCTTCCTACTCTAGCATGTGCCAGATGGCTTCCAGTGGTGCTAATGCTGCCCAAGGCGAGCTGGACTGTCCCTGTTCCATTTTTGTGTGGCATGGAGCTTGTCCATACTGGATACATACAAGCAGCAACCTAGCCCTGAGAACCTAAATTGTGAGACTTTTCTCTTCCTTGGCTGAAACTAAGTAGACAGACACCAGAGAATGCAATGATGCTCTGAGCCTGCAGTTGTTTTATTTGTTAGGATATTGTACCTGTAGCAGCTAATTTGCTCCTCATACACACTGTAAGATGTTGACAAGCCATAAATCAGGGTCTCATTGTATCTCTTCTGCTGCTGTTTTCTCTTCTGTGGTGCTAGGGGTGGAATTCAGGGCCCATGTGGGTAGGTAGCCAAGCAGCTAATCTTCAGACATTATATCCTCTTTTATAATGGACTTTGAGGCCCAATAATACTGAGTGAGTCACCTAAAACACATGGCCATTGAGTGGCAGGTTATGCTTTGAAGTTGACTCCCTAAAACTCAATCCCAGAATATACTCAGAATTTTAGGTGTGACTTTCCCTGGGGACATGTGAACACTGAGGACAGACCAAGGAAATGATTCCACCCATGCCTGGTGTAATGAACAAGTAAGTTTATCGCATGCAACTCAGAGTGTGGATGAAGGATACTTACAGGAGCATGGGTCACTCAGAGGCACCTCTATCATTAAAACCTCCCCTAAACATGGATTGTTGATAACTCACAAAAGCTCCATTCCTGGAGCTCCCTGCTTGACTTGTAAGCTGTGCGCCCCAGGGGAGGATCTCCTCCCTGCTATACTTGCTATGGCTTATCTAACCTCAGGGAGGGGTGCCGAGAAGCTTGTGGCAATGAAGAAAGCACCTCAAGCTTTGAAGGTTTTGTTTACTTCTTGTAAGTTATAACAGCTTCTCAGAGGACTAGCTAGGCAGATATCACAGGAAGCCTTTTAGCAACTGAACATTGTCTATAACAGTGCTTAACCAAATTAACATGTTAGTATTACACCCAATGTGTGCCTAGCATGTGTGCATGCTTGTGTGTATGTGTGTGCTATGGAACACATCAAAAATCAAACTATAGCATTTTTGAGTGCTTGATTTGCAGACTCAATTTTGTAGTTTATTGAGCCCTTTAATGTGTGCATGCTCTTCTCTCCAAGCACAGCAGGAAAGCTAAAGCAGCAGGTCCAAAAACAAGAGTCTGAAACTAGTATCTGGCTTGGGTCCAGACTTCTTGAAAAACCAATCTGGCTTTATGTGGCTTCTCTATTTCCTGACCACAAAAGCAGATCCCTTAGGACAGGGACCTGGAGGCTTCACATGTAGGAGGGAAGTACGTTCCAGGCCTGCTGACGTTAGTCTTACTCCAGAAGAGGATGAGGGAAGGGATATGTTTCACTTAGTACCTCACACAGAATGGGTGATGAGCCTCGACTGAGGAAGAGACTCCATTGGTATTCAGAGGAATGCAAATGATGGCTAATCCCAGGTATAGCAGCTTGGCATTAACTGACCATGGCCATGCAATCAGCGGAACAAAAACTCACTTGGTCCCAAAAGGCCACAAGTCTCTATGAAAGATGCCTGACAAGGCTACCAACCTCAGGCACACTACTTCTGCCTGAACTAGAAGGCTGGGCCATTGCCACTGTGACTCTGTCTTGCATTTAGCCTTAGTATTCTTCCTTACACTAGGGAGGCCAGCTCCATTAGATGTTGCAGTTAAGTAATAATACAGATGTCAACACAGCTGAGGGGTCTGGATCCATAAATCATCTCCCCAGAAAGTGTTCTCTCATGTGAGGGCAAGTCCATCACAAACACCTGGCCACTCCTGATCAAGCGTCTCAGATAGCCTGGCCCGAGGAAGCCTTTTTGTTACTTCATGTTACCAGTGAGAGCCCAGAGGTCCCACTTAAATCAAGCAGAACAGTAAACCATACCAAAGGCTTGACAATGAAATAGCCTTTGGAATGATAGACTGTCAGAAATTTCAAGGACCTGTGTGTTCAGTCTAAACATGGCAACAAGTTACCATATGAGGGAGATATAGGAGACCAAATCTCATGCGTTACATAGAGAAGTCCAAACATCTAAGGTATACTAAAACATTACCCAATAGAGCAGCAATGATAGAGAGAACATGGTTATTGGGTGCCCTTGAACTTGAACACTGGAATTACCTAAGACTTTAAAGTAGCCATAGTGAAAAAAGTCTTCAAGATATTCTCTTGGACGATGATGATCAAATGCTTACTGGCATAGCCACAGAGAAGAGGTGTAAGGCTTAGTAGAGAACCAGCAAACTGAGTTAAGTACTGATTGTGTTTTGTCAAGTTGACACAACCCTGAAATATTTTGGAAGAGGGACTCCTAGTTGAGAAAATGCCTCCATGATCTTAGCTGTTAGGCAAGTCTGTAGGGCAATTTCTTGATTAAGGATCGGTGTGGGAGTGTCCAGATGACTGGGGAAGGTACCACCTCTGGGCAGGTGGTCCTTGGTTGTATAAGAAAGCAGGATGAGAAAGCTATGAGGAGCAAGCCAGTAATCAGCACCCCTCCATGGCCTCTGCATCAGCTCCTGCCCTGACTTTCCTCAGTGCTGAGATGCAACCTGAAAGCTGTAAACAGAAAGGTTTTTGCCTTTTCCTCCCTAAGCTGCTTCTGATCATGATGTTTTATCATGCCAATTGAAACACCGACAGTGCACATCAGTAGAGCTTACACAGTCTGAGCAACATGCAGAACAGAAACAAAATAAACAAATGGAGCCTCAAGGACATGAGAAATAACACAGCAATAATGATAATCGTTGTTAGCATTGTGACAAAATTGCAAAAGCCGAGGAAGAGAGACAGAGGACGAAAGCATTCAAAAATAGTAACTGAAAAGCTGGAACTGTTACTCAGTGGGTATGATTGTTTACTCTGCAACTCTAGGACTTGAGTTCAGAGCCCTGACGCACATAACAAGCTGGGATGTTCCAGTACATTCCTGTAACTGCAGAGCTAGGGTGGGTGGAGACAGGATTGTTGGAGCTTGTTGTCTGCCAGCATAAGCAATGGCTTAGGGAGAGATTATACATTACAAGAATAAGGCAGGGTGACAGAGAAGGACAGTGATGTTTATCTCTGCTGTCCTTATGTGCACAGAGATGTACACCTCTGTAAACACGTCTATATATACACCCCACACAAATGAATCAATAAAGAAATAAACAAGTGAATGAATAAAATAAATAAAACTTTTTTACAAAGTTGTAATTGTTGAAATGTCCCAAATCTTAACTGTCCAGATTTAAGAAACCTGAACTTTAAACAAAATTTTTTTATAAACAAAATTTATGCCAAGATTTGGGATAATAAAATTTTAGAAGTCTGGGGCCAGGGAGACAGTTCAATGTATAAAGTGTTTGCTCTCTAAGCATGAGGACCCGGGTTAGATCTCTAGGACCCACACAAAGGTCTGGATGTAGCGGCACATACTTGTCATCCTGGTGATGGGGATGTGGAAGCAGGTGGATCCCTGGGTCAGGCTGAACAGGCATGATCTTAAGAAACTCTACCACATTCACTTCTCCATCGCCATCACGATCAGCTTCCTCGATCATTTCCTGCAGCTCCTCCTCCGTGAGGCTTTCCCCCAGCTCACTGGCCATACGCTTGTGGTGTTTAAACAAGATTTTCCTGGCTTCTTCATCATCAAACAACCTGAAAGCCTTCAGAATTTCTTCTTTGGTATCTTTCTTGGCCATCTTCTGAGTCATCGCAGCCAAGACTGTGTACCAAAAACAAAGTGACTGGAGGCTTTGAGGATATACCTCTGAAGTTGTGCCCTCACCTCCACACAGGTACACATGCGTCTTTTTCTTGCTCCTGCCCGCTAAGAACAATATTTAGGTTGTCTTAAATGGCATGATCCAACCTGGAAGCAGTTTTATAAGCTCTTGCTAGCCATAAAACAAAAAAGTCATAAACCAATGCCTTTATCCATATACTGGTAGGGACACTGGGCAGGTGGGCTACAGCAAAGTGAAGATGTTTCTTCTCTAGGTCTAGGGTAACTGAAGATAGTAGCTTCCCGAGTTACTCAATTCCGAAGTTGTACATGATTGTCAAAAGGACATTAGGTCACATACACAGGTGGCCATAAACAGCTATTAAGGCAGCAATTTTCAGCCTGTAGGTAGCGACCTCTTTGGGGGTTGAATGACTCTTTCACAGGGGTCACCTAAGACCATCGGGAAAGCACAGGTCTTTGTGTTATGATTCATAACAGGAGCAAAATTACAGTTATGAAGTAGTGACAAAAATAATTTTATGGTTGGGAATCACCACACCATGAGTAACTGTATTAAAGGATCACAGCATTGGGAAGGTTGAGAATTACTGTACTAAGGGGACTAAATGTGGCCCAAGATGATAATGGCTCTCAATTGGCAACATTTCAACTCTCCATAATCACAGAAGTTTTCATCGCCTTATAGATTCTTTAGGATAGGTGTGGCTCTTCCTGGGAAATTTAGATCCCAGGTGGTGAGGGAGTGGTGAGTGAGCAAACATAAAAAAGGTGCTACATGACGGGTTGCTTCAAGGTCTGATAAGAGAAAGGTCAGAATTTGAAACCCTTGAGGCTCCTGATGGTATTGAGTGGGGTATGAGGGTATGGGCATGGAAGAGTGATATTTTAGGAACTAGCACTTTTGCCTAGTAGTGGTAGGTAAGGTAAATGTTTTTAATTTAGTTTAGTTTTTTGCTTTTTTTTTTTTTCGAGACAGGGTTTCTCTGTAGCTTTGGAGCCTGTCCTGGAACTAGCTCTTGTAGACCAGGCTGGCCTCAACCTCACAGAGATCCACCTGCCTCTGCCTCCCAAGTGCTAGGATTAAAGGCATGTGCCACCACCGCCTGGCATAAGGTAACAGTAAAAGCATCATTTTGATAATGGAGGCAGTGAGAAGCAAGAGGTTTTAGATATTGCATATGAATGTAGGACTTCATTCAAAAGGGATTGAATATTTATGCTTCTAAGCATGGAGGAAGCACAGTGCCTAGAAGGATGTGATGATACTTCAGTCTTTGTCAGAAAGATAATATATGGGTCTAAATTGTTAATGCATGTATTTTTGAATTTTATTCCCGCTCCCCATTTTTTAAGTAGGATGAATAAGCCAGTATTTAAGTCTATTCTTGTACTTTGGGTAACCATAGATAGAGGCCAGGAACTGGGACTTAATAAATAAGTGGGGTGAATCCTACCAAGTGGTCACTGCTTTCTCTATTGAAACACTAAATCTATGTTTTCAGTTCTGCTGTCTCCGGGAGAACTTTAGGTCATCATGGGACTTAAGGAAGATTGGCTTTGATGCTGTTTAAGTCCAGTAAGGCAGGGTGTAACTGGACATGTCTCTCCTGCCCACCAGTTTCCAAATAACCACTTTGAGGCTTATTATTAATTACAAACTGTTTGGCCTATTAGCTCAGGCTTATTATTAGCTAGCTCTTACGACTTAAATTAGCCCATTTCTATTATTCTATATTTTATCACGAGGCTCTTGGCTTGTTACTTCATATCTTGCTTCCCCAGTGGCTGCTGGCATCTCCCAGACTCCACCTTCTTTCTTCTTATACCTCTGTTTGGATTTCCCACCTAACTATAGTCTTCTCTGTCATAGGCCAAAGAAGTTTCTTCATTAATCAATAGTAAGTAAAACATATTCACAGCATACAGAGGGGCATCCCTCATTAGCAGAGTGAGTGAAAGGCAGCTATGGACACATGCAGGTGAGGCATGATAGAAGACACAATTATGGGGACAGGAAGATGAGCATGGGAAGGAGAGAGGCCCTTTCTCCTAGGCTCTGGTCTCCTAGTCTGCTGAGGACAGTGTGAAAGTTCATGTATCACAGGTATAGCCCACACTGTCCACAGAGACCATGTATGGCTTTCCAAAAGATATCTTGTCAAAGACAAGACTGAAAATGGGATACTTAGGGCCAAAATGATGTGTGGCCTTGAGTTTCTAGCATTCTCCTCTCACCCCTAACCAAAACCATTTCCCATATAAACATATCGCCTATGGTCAGGGCTGAGGCTTCAGGTGTTCCCAGGTTCTTGGCCTCTCATTCATGATTGAAATAAAAGCCTATACAGTTTTGCAGAGGGTAAAGGAACAAGGAAGCTTTATTCAAAACAAAACAATTAAAAGATGAAAATATATTACAAGGGAAGAGTAGACCGCTGGAGCAAAGGTACCCAGGGGCCCTGAGTGTTGTGCATGGTAACTCCTTTGATGGGTCAAGAGAGGAGGAAGGAGTTCAGTTACTAGGAGAATAATTTGTTTTGTTCTTTTTTTTTTTTTGAAAGGCAAGCTTCAACGTAAGTGCTTGGTCATTGTGTATGTCCCTTCCCATAGTGCACCTGGCTATAATGACATGGAATCCTGTACCCTGTTTGTGGTGTCTGATTCGGACTCTTCCCTCTTCAGGCCTGCCAGCAATACAGAATGCAACTCCCCAGTGTATCCGCACACTGCTCTTCCCCTCATCGCATGGAGGCTGATGTGACCTTAACTGAGGTTGGAGAATGAACAAAGAATAAACGGTTGTTTCCGTGGGAAGGTCCTGGTTTGGAGTGTGAAGGGTCCTTGACTACACATAAACTTTACTAGCTGTGTGAACCTGGGCATGCTGCTTGAGATCTCTGGTGCTCTTGTGATCTCATTTATAAAATGATATTGGATAGAAGCTTAATGTGATGAATTAAATGTCTTGAGGGCTAGGGGGATGGTTCACTGGGTGCAGTGCTTACCACACAAGCATGAGGGTCTTAATTCTGATCTCCAGCTCCCATGTAAAAAACGTCAGGCATGACTCGTGACGTGTGTCTATAACTCCAGCACTGAGAAACCAGTGACAGAAGAATCCTGGGACTTTCTGGCTACCTAATCTAGCATAGTCGGTGAGTTCCAGGTCCATGAGAGATTTTGTTTCAAATATTAAAGTGGCGAAGCATTTGAGGAAGAACTCAACTTCAACCTCTGGCTTCTATAGACTCACACATATGCACATGCACCTGCAGATATACCCAAACACATGTGCACACCCCCACCCCTGCGTACACAATGTTTTGACCTGTGCTCTCAAAAGTAGCCTTCTCTTATATATTAGTCCATTGGCGACATGATTTTGAAAATGTATGTACAGAGTCTGAACTCGATTTGCATATCTCTAGGCACACCTGGCTTGGTATTTCAATCTTAGTGTTCTGACAGAGGCTCAGCTGGTGAGCTATCACCATTTCTTTAGCCATCTGTTTATGTGAATGTGGAATTTTCCTCCAGGCCTACTGCATTGTTTTGTTTTGTTTTGCTTAGGATTTAGGACTACAAGGATTGACAAGGCAGATGGTGATGACTGATGTGTGAAGTTGGGCCTGGTGTGTGTGCCCTATCCTGGAATCCTGGCAGAGCTTGAGGGGTTTGGACACCATTGGCTGAGTGCCCTGGACTGAAGGTCCCTGTGTGACCTGATTGACTGATTATCTCTCCTCGCTGCCCCACAGACTACCTAGTGTTTCACTTTGTTTCTCTATGAGAAGGAGACTCCTAGGACCTAAGTCACACATTGTCTTAGTCCCAATACCAGATCTTCTGCCTCATCCTTAATTGCATTCCATCTTCATAGCAGCAGCAGACTGGATAACAGAACGCCTATGAGAGATTGTACGCCTGGTAGCACAGTCACTAAGTTTCTGTTCTGTGCATGATGTCTGGATTCCACCCGCCTTTCTCATTCTAGAAGGATGGGACCATGTGACATAATGGACCATCACAGAGTTCTGTATGTGGACCCAAGCCCAAAGGGCACCTCTGGAGATTCCCAAGTTCTTTTGTCCTGGAACAAATAATTGGACCAGTGACACACAGAGAGAAGCACACATGGAGAGCATTTCCAGGGTGGAAACAGAACAGGGTTGGGGAAGGTTAGAGGCTCAGTATCACTGGGCCATGAGAGTTCTTACCCTCTTTGGATCACTTCCATCGTACAAGCTTTATCCCTTGAATGTGGCCTTTGTTCTGGAGTTCCCAATCTTCTCTGTCATTGGTTTCTTTAACTATTTTTTTTTTTTTTGGTTTTTTGAGACAGGGTAGCTCTGGTTGTCCTGGAACTCACTCTGTAATTTAATTTTATTTTTTTTTAAAAAAAAAAAACAGGGCTTCTCCATGTAGCCCTGACTAGTTTGAAACTCAGTTCTAAACTCTCTGAGTTCCAAACCAGTCTGTGTAGACAAGGTTGGCCTTTAACTCATACAGTCTGACCACCTCTTCCTTCCAAGTGCTGGAATTAAAGGTCTGTATCATCATGCCAGACTAACAATTTAATCTTGGTAACCTTCTCTCTCATCCTTCTCACCTGGCCAAACTGAAGTTTCTCCTCCTCCTCCTCCTCTTCCTCTTCTGCCTCCCCATCCTCCTTTGTCTCTTTGCTTCCTTGACTGCTGTCTACTATTCCTTTGGAGCAGTTAGCACAAAGGACGTTGACGGAATGGTTCTGACAGCGATGACAGTAAAGGCTGCTTCCATTTTTGTTGAACAAAACACTGAACTGACGCCTGACAAATATATCACCAAGATTCCTGGGACGTAGCTATAATTCTCATTTTCTAGATAAAGTAACTGCATCTTGGAGGTCTTAGGTAGCTTGTTTTAGGATACCCAAGATATGAATGGTAGAATTGTAGAATTTGAACTCCAACCCAATCTATTGATCAATTTATGCTGAAATCTGTGAACTTACTGGGGCTTCCTGATATGGTTTATGTAACCCTCCTTTTTGGTCTGATATTTTCAGTGTCTCACAGAGGATCTCTCTCTCTCTCTCTCTCTCTCTCTCTCTCTCTCTCTCTCTCTCTGTGTGTGTGTGTGTGTGTGTGTGCGTGTGTGTGTTTTGGTCAGAGGACAACTTTTGTGAGTTGGTTTTCACTTTTCACCTTCTTTCTGTCACTGTGCCATACTCCAGGCCAACTAACTCACAAGCTTCCTCATTCCCATCTCATCACAGGAGTTCTGGGATTACAGATGTGCACTGCTGATCTGGCTTCTTAACACAGGTTCTGAGACTAAACTCAGGTCACCAGGCTTGCAGGGACTGTGCTTTCACTGAGTCAGTGAGTCGTCTTCCTGGACTCTGGTTTGACCCTAACGTACTAGAAGTATGTTCTGAATGAAGTAAATGTAGGGATGAATGAATGCATGAATATATGAATGGTTAATTCCAACTCCTCGTGCAGCCACAATTCATTGAGAGACATGTTTTTTTTTTCAGCCAAATTAACATATTTTCTTCAGCATTTAATCAGCATTCCCTGGAGACAAATAACTGTGATTAGCCGACCTGGTTTTTCTGCTTGCCAACAACTCCTGCCAGGTGGGAAATTAGTTGTGTGCATCCAGCACTCAGACTTGCTGGGGATCGAAACTAGGCACCATGAAGGATGCTTACTCCAATTTGACGTATCTTTGGTCAGGGTGTGTAGAACACAGAGGATACTCACAGAGGCATGGGATGGGATGGTGTCTAGGAGACAGGGTCTTATAGCCTCATCCTAAACTGAGTTGGTGTCCAGAGGCAGTGTAGAATGGCATTGAACCTTTCTGTTTGCCCTAGAATTTTTCTTCGGTCACTAAACTTGGTGAGGCAGTTGGTAGCCTTCTTGGGTCTCCTGCTGTTGGAAACCACATATTCTGTTGTGCACAGCCGTCTAGTGGGGGCTTCCCATCAAGAGAGGCCACGTGGAGTTGGAGTTGGGCTGCACGAATGATGGCTTTTGCTCTTTTAAGTGGATAGACTCCATGGCCCTCTATTCATCACTTCCAAGACTCTGTCTACTTAGCTTACTAGAGACCACAGCCAGGACGCCACTCAATTGACCTGGAGCATAGGCCTACTATGCTTGGGTTCCAACACTGCCTGAGGGTACTCTGCCAGACTTCACTGAGTCTCTGTGCCCCTGATCTCAGTTTTGACCTTAGCATCTCAATTTTCACATCAGCTTTATATATATGAGCAGTTCAAGCTCAGACAGGCAAGCGATGTGGGATGCCCTTCTGTATACTGTGAATATGTTTTATTATGATTGGTTAACAAGAAGTTGATTTGGCCAATAGTCATGCAGAATACATCCAAGTAGAAATCCAAGCAAAGATAAAGGGAAAAAGAAGGCGAAGCCAGGGGAATGCCAGTAGCTGCCGGGATAGCAAGATGTGAGGTAACAAGCCACGAGCGTAGAATAATAGAAATGGGTTCATTTAAGTTGTAAGAACTAGTTAATAATAAGCCTAAACTAATAGGCCAAACAGTTTTTAATTAATATTAAGCCTCATAGTGGTTATTCTGAAACCGGCGGGTGGGAAAGAAACCTCCAGTCATGGGTAAGACTATCCCATATAACAGAACTGAGAAAAGTGTGTGCACGTGTATCCTAATCTGGAACTCAAGGTCAGCACATGGGCCCTTCAGCACTGTCTATCTTTCTGTAAAGTCTAAAGGTCCCTTGGATTCACCTGGAAGTGCTCAGTCCATGCAGAGTGCTGTCTTCAAGAACTTTCTGTAGAGGGACTTTCTCTTCAGGAGCTTTCCATAAAGAATAATAGTCCATGGCTATCTATGACAGCTGGTTTTAACTGTCAATTTGACATGATCTAGAACTACCTGGGAAGGAAGTCTTACAGAGGAGTTGTCTGTATTACCTTAGTTTCTGGGCATGTTTAAAAGAGATTCTGTTATTTAGGTTAATTGAGGTGGAAGACCCACCCTGAAGGTGGGCATCTCTACTTCATGAGGTGGGAATAGGACTAAATGAAAGGAGAGAGCAAGCTGAGTACTAGCCTGCATGTATGCTTCCATGCATGCCTTAATTCATTGCTCTCTGTTCTTGACTGTAACTTCAGCTGCCCCAAGGTCCTGTTGCTTTGACCTCCCTTCAGTGATGGTCAGCTGAACTTGTAAACCAAAAACCTGTTGGTTCTCTAAAGCTATCCAAATATCCAGAAATGAACAAAAGCTGGACTATAGGAGGCTTTCTGGAGATTAGATAAAAGCCAGCATTCCTCAGGAATTTATGAAACTGATTCTCATCTGCCAGGAGTCACTTCCTTGACCTTTGGCAGAAGGGACTTATGGCTCTATTGAAATATGTTTTGGCACCTGTCAGCAAATCAAAGCCCAGGCTGGCCTCCAGGCTCTCTCAGTATCACAAGTACCTGTTATCTATTTCAAAAGCCAGGCAAGCATCCTAGCCCTGCTCACCTCCTCCTCCACCCTAAACTCGGTCCAGATCATGGGCTTCCCCACCGCAGCTCCTCATCCTCCGTATAGCCTGCTATTCTCTACTGTTCCCACACATACTCTCTCGTTCTCTTGCTCTCGTATCCATTTACCCTCTCGCTCTCACTATTCTCTCACACTACGCTCTACTCCGTCTCTTGCTACCTCAGAATCACCACTACTCTCGCTCACGCTCCCACGTCTCTAGCTCTTTCTATGCCCAGTCTGCCAGCTCTGTTCAGTCTACTTCTTTCTCTCTCTGCTCTGGACTTTTTCAGCTGTCTCTGAATCTGTTCTTCTCTCATAGCTACAATAAAGCTTCCCTAATAATGGAGCAGTCACATCTGCAGTTTCTTTCCTGCTCCTCCTCGCAGACACAAGTAAAGCCCTTTCTCCCTTACATTGCCTTCCCCTGGGTATCTTAGCACAGCAACAGGAAGTGAAGCTTAGAAACACATTTTCCTGGAGGATCCTCTGGGGTATGGCTCCAGAGACTGTTTCCTGTTGGGTCCTCTTATTTTTTTGACCTCTTCAGAAGAATCACCCCGACAGCTTCTGTGTAAGTCTCAGAGAAACTCAGACCCTTGTTGACCTCCTCCCACTCTAGCTAAGAGACAGCACCAGAGCTGCAGCAGCAGAAGCTCTTGCCAGGAGGAGGTGGTGCGGGAGAATTGTCCGTATTCTGTCAATCATGATTTAAATAAACGCTGATTGGCCATTAGCCAGGATGTATGGGTGGGACAACCAGACAGGAAGTAGAGGCGGAGCAAGGAGAATAGGAGAATTCTGGGAAGCAGGAAGCTTTTTTGGCATTCCTGTATAGACCACTCAAGAAGCAGAATGTGACCTGCCTCTCTGAAAATGTACTGAGTCATGTGGCTAACATAGATAGGGATAATGGACTATATAAGTTACAAGAGCTAATAAGAAGCCTGAGCTAATGGGCCAATCAGTTTATAACCTCACGCAGACTCTCTGTGTGATTTTCTCTGGGACTAAACGCTGGGGGACCAGGCGGGACAGAAACCCCAACCAAGCCGTCCCCTCATGCTACAAGGAGGCAAAGAACTCAGAGTATGCAGAGCATTGGTTGCCTTGGAGGATATAGACCTCACCTTCCCAGGAGGAAGAAGCACTGTGGGTAGTAATTTTATTTTGACAAAAGTAATCTTCTCATTCTTATTTTTTTCTGTTTTAAAGATTCACTTTTAATTTTAAGGGTGTGTATCTCTGTGTATGTGCTGTGTGTATTTTTGTATGTGCTGCTTTCTGTGGTGTGTGTGTGTGTGTGTGTGTGTGTGTGTGTGTGTGTGTGTGTGTGTGCAATGCTTTTGAAGGACAGGAATGGGTATGGAATCTCCTAGAGCTTCAGTGATAGGCTATTGTGGGCTGCCTGACATGGGTACTGGGAGCAGAATCTGGTTCCTTTTCAAGGATTGTACATTCCCTTAGCTACTGAGCCAAAACCCTAGCCTGTCATGCTTGTCTTGACATTGGATCATAAAACAAAACGTTATCACCAGTTCCTCATCAGTGCACATGCTAGTTCAGCACAGGATCATACAAAAATGCACCATCATGACTTGTTCTCAGATTAAAAAAATAGGTCTATCTTAGATTCATTTGTTGAAAACTATTATTTGCCATCTGCCAAGTAGCTTTCAGGGATCTGAGAGTTGCAGCTGACCTCATTAAACAGATCAAAATGATCTTGTTCATGCTAAACACAGCTTGGGTGGGAGAAATCCAGGCATTAGTGTAAATACTTGACATTACAATTGGACAAAGCCTACTATGGCTGACCTTAGCTATGAGTGTTCAAAGGAAGCTTTGATGAGTAATGACTCTTTAAATGATATCTGACTTAATCAAAGGGGAAGAGAGTTTTCTACACCAAAGAAACAACATAGTCAAAGGCCCAGATGAAAGTAAGAGCTGTATGATTTGGAAGACTCAGGACCATATGACTGTTGGCCTTGACTGTCAAATTGATGGTATTTAAAATTTCCATGAAACAAACCTCTGGGCATATGAAAGAGTTTCTAGATTGGGTTAACTGAGGTGGGGAAAACCACTCAGATTTGTGGGTGATAAAATTCCAAGGGGCTGGAATCTCGGACTGAATAAAAAGAAGGAAGTGATCTGAGTACCAACATTTATCACTTTTTGCTTCCTAACAGGGACCCCATGACCAGCTGCCTCATGCTCCTGAGGCAGAATAAACTCTCCCTTCCTTAAGCTGCTTTAGTGGGTATTTTATTATAGCAATGAGAAGACTAACTGTAACGTAAGACACGTCCAGCTCAGTTATGTGACTCTACCTCCTGTGAGTCAGGGCTGGATATATGTCCCCTGGAATTTGCACTGGGCATATAACATGCTTCAGCCCATCTAATCTGATTTGACTTGCATCTTGACTTAAAAGCCAAGATCAGAACCAGACTTCTGGGAAAAGGTGTCCTGTCATAACCTATCTTCTGGTTCATGGCTCCTGCTGAGGAGGTAATGTAAAAGAGATCAGAGGGCATGCACTGGGAAAGAAAGAGGATGATATCAGGGTGAGCATGGGCTAAAGAGCTGGTTCAGTGGGTACCAGTGCTTGCTGCACACACACGAGAAGCCACTTGAATCCCCAGTACACGTGTTAGAAGACAGCACATGGCTACATGTGCACCTGTATTTTTAATGCTGTAGGGGATGGAGCCAGTGGGGGATGGCTGGGACTTGCTGACTGCCAGAGAGAGGTTCCCCCTCTCAAATGAGTAGGGTACATGCATTCATGGGTGCAGTGCTTATGCATACATGTGTACATATATACCTTCCATCATGTAACACACACACGCTCATCAAAAAGAGAAGGGTGCATATCCATCCCTAACAACAGTAGCAGGGAGACCACAGTGATTTGCTATCAATTTGTGTTTAGGTCTATGATGCGCACACACAATGGCTAGACTGCTAGGCTGCAAAGGTTATAAGGCACGAAGCTCACTGTGCCCCTCCCACTCCGGCTACATGATTTCCATCTCTCTTCTTGTGTTTAGCATCACTTTCTGGCTGTGACATCTAAGCTTTGCCACCAGATCCACATGACATGGGTCTGTTAGAGAGATGAAAATTACTCTTTTCTAACCGCCAATCTCTTTTCTGCCTCTTTTGAAGTCTTAGTCTTGCAACCCAGTTACAGCTCACGCTTGATCAAGCTCACTGATCAACTCTGTCATTACTCATCTTGTAGGTGGCAGGATCCTGGCTTTGGAAGAAGAGGGATTTTTTTGTGTCCTCTTCTTTAACTTTTGTTGAGTTTTGGGAGAAATGTCACATGACATTTTGGAATTAGGGAAAGGGATTTTTCTCCTAGGAATGTATATTACCTGGGTTAATATTTTAAGACTAATATTTAAGAAATATCTTTCCTTCACTGTGTGAGTACACAGTGCTTGATGCATCCTTTTGACTTTTCAGACATTATAAAAGCAAGCCCTGTGCTGGTGGGATGCATGGGTGGAGCTTTGGGATGACTGAGAGAGCTGTTCCGCATCCTGACTGAAGACAGGCTCTAGCTGCTGATGAGCTCGGCCACCCTCAATGCTTAAGGAACTTGAACTGAGAAAAAAAAAATCTATGTCACAGTTCTGAGCAGTACTGGAAGTAGGCAGGAGATAAGCATTTTCTGGCATTTACTCTGAGATGTTTAAAAGACACTTTCCCACTATTTCTATTGCTTGGCATCTTAGTTTCTGTTCCCATTGTGCTAAAATACTCTGACAGAAGCATCTTAAAGGAGAAAAGGTTTAATTCGTCTTACAGTTCCAGGTTCCAGTCCATCCTGTTGGGGAAGTCACAGCGTTGGAGCTTGAAGCTGCTGGTCACATCCTATCCATAATCAGGAAGGAGAAAGGTATGAGCACGTGCTGATGCACAGTTTAGCATCTCCATTTTCTACAGTCCACGGTCCCCTGTCCAGTGAACAGTCCCACTCACAGTGAACAGTGGTCTTCCTATGTCAGTAAACATGCTCAAGATAATCCTTCCCAGGCTTGCCCAAAGGCCCAATTCCAAGGAGATTCTAGATTGTGTCAAGGTGACATTTAACACCAACCCCCACACTTAGTTAAATGAGAAACACTATATATATATTATATAGGAAATGGTTGACAGGACTCTAGGAATGAAGAGAGGTCAAGAAGCCATGGTAAGGTGCCCTGGGAACTGAGGAGCAGTGGAGAACTTGGAAAACTCATGGGTTTCTTTCCCAACAACCACTAATAAAAATGATAGGTTCAAGTCCTAACATATCAGCAATTACTGATATTAGTAGTGTAAATACACCAATATTAGTAGTGTAAATATAACAATTAAGAGATAGGACTTGCAGGCCAGAGACAAAATCCACAGCTAAATAATTCACTGCCAAAGGGGACAGTACCAAGGAAATTAAAAACATGAAAAGAAAAGATAATTTGTGGCCGGAGAGATGGTTCAATGGTTGTGAGTAAATACTGTTCTTGTTTAGGACTTGGGTTTGTTTTCCAGTGCTCATGTTGGGCCGCTCACAAGCTCCTGTAACTCCAGCTCTATGAGATCAGACACACCATCTTCTGGACACTCCTGTGTACATACTCATACCACACCCCACATACTTACATAACACATAATTTAAAACAATAAAGCAAATCTTTACAAAAGGAATAAAATATATCAGAAGTGTGTTGAAAGCTGAATGAGAAGTTTATAGCCCAAAATATACTTTAGTAAAGGGGGAAAAGTTCAAATGCATAAAGTATGAGCAGAAATGTATCAAAAATAGACTCAGAAATAAAAAAATAGAGTCAGCAGCAGAGGAAGGAAGGAAGGAAATAATATGTGTGTAAAAGCAGATGCCAGTAATGCTGAAAGCAAAACATGACAGAGAAACCACAATGAAACAAGGATGAGCCTCTGAGAAAAATAAAAGAAATTGACAAGATTATAACAAAACTAGCACAAAAAATTTAGATGGCACAAATTAAAAAATATAAAGAACCAAATGGGCTGCTACTATAGTTCCTGCAAAGCCTGAAGGGAGAATGAGGGGTGCTACAAACAGCCCTTCACATGTCTTCAGACAATCTAGACAGGGTGGATCAGCTCAAAACCATCCACTGTGAAGTGGATGTTGGAAACAACTCTAACTATTAAAAGAAATTTAGTTCATATGAAGGTGTAGCGGTCCTTGCCTGTAATACTAGCAACAAGAGATCGAGATGAAATAGTTTGAGACAAAAATGGATGACGCAATAAGACTGTCTTGAAACAATCAATCAAACAAACAAAATGACCCCTGTAAAATTTCAGGCTTGTTATTTTGGGGGGAGGGCCAGGGGAATTCTACTAGAAAATAATTAATTCTGATTCCATATATTTTCTTACAGATGGTTAAGAGAACAAAACACTTTCCAATTAATTGAAAGCGTCTGCTCCCCTGATGTCAAAATCAAGGATAATAAATATCAACAAAGCAAGGCGTGGCAGACAAATATCCATTGAGAACTTAGCTGTGAATGTATTTACCAAAAGGAGCTCAGCAATACATAAGATGTGAGGTTTATTCCTGGGATGTAAAGAATGATCACTGTTGGAAAATCAATCTATGTCATCCACCATATTAACAAGTTGAAGAAGAAAAACCACATGATCATGTTAATTAATGGAGACAGAACATTGAATGAAATTCAATATCTATTCATGATTAAAAAAGAACTCTCCGAAAATTAGAACCAATGAGTAGCTTCTTCAGATACATAATGAACATTACAAAGAGCCTACAGCCTATGGTCTTCTACCCAGAGAGAGGTTGAATATTTATCTCATGACTGAAAGCAAGGCACAACTGACTCATGTCATTTTCTTCAACGTCTCTACCACATGCTTGATGCTGCGCCTGCGCAATAAGGCAAGAAAAGTGCAATAAGGCAGGAGAAGCAATTAAAAGGCAAGTAGGTTGAAATAAAAGAAGTAAAATTATCTCTGCATGCAAATGCTATGATTGTCTAGGTAGAAAAACCTAAGGCAGTAATTCTCAACCCATGGGTCGTGACCCCTTTGGGCAGTCAATGCCTCATTTATAGGGGTTGTATATGAGATATCGTGCACATTAGTTTCCACATTATGATTTATAACAGTAACAAAATCACAGTTATGAAGTAGCAATGAAAGTAATTTTATGAAAAAAATAATTTTATGGTTGGGAGGGTCACCACAACATAAGGAACTATATTAAAAGGTCACAACATTAGGAAGGTTGAGAACCATAGCTCTTAGAAATTGACAAATAAATTATTAGAACTAATAAATTCAGCAAAAGTCAGGTGACTCAAGATAAATGTAAAAATCCATTTGTATATCTACATACCAGCAGTTAATACATGGGCCCCTCATTTATAAAAAACAAAACAAAACCCAACTAAGTTTGTAAATCTACAAAATTAAATAATTGATTTTAAATTTAATAAAATATGTACAGGATATGCCATCAACTAAAGAACATGATTTAACAATGCAAAGATTTTTTATTTCTTAAAATCTTTATGCGTATGTACATGTTCACGTGGGTGGGTGGACACATATGGGTGTGACTGTGGAGTCCACGGGTTAACCTCTTTGTCTTATCTAAGTTTCTGTACAACTTGTTCATTAAGACAGGGTCTAGAATGAGACTAAGCTGTCCAGCTAGTGAGCCCTCAAGTTTGTCTCCGCCTTCCTATGCTTGAATTAGGACTGTACCATCATGCCTGCTTTTTGTTGTTGTTTTCACATGAATTTTGCAGATCAAACTTGAGTCCTTGTGATTTCATGGATGGCATTTATTGGCCAAGCTGTCGCCCATGCCCCAAGCAAAAATTTAAATAAGATTAGGAAGGTGTGTATGGATTAGGAAACTCGGCAGAGCCAAAGTGTTTTTTGTGCTACAGTATTCTTATAGTTTAAAAGCAAAACACTTTCTGCCATCTCATAAATTTGAACAGTTTATACTCATTTAGTTCCATTGTCTTGAGAGATAGTATGATCTTTTGAATATGAAACTTCGCTGATAGACATACATATGAAGAACCATAGGGTTAGGAATGATGGATTTTATTCATGTTGATTCTAGCTCCCACTCTCTATGATCTTTGGTCCTCAAGATGAGTGTGGACCATGGAGCATCTCACAGCCATACCTTCCCCATGATGAAGATGGAAGCATTGCTTGTATCCCTTCAAGTCATGAGACAAAATACGTGTTTCTTCCCTTATTGGTTGTCAAGGATTAATAAGAAAAATAATTAATACAAGACTTAAGACAATTCTTTTTAAAAAAAAAAAAAACCTCTGTGAGATTTGTTATACACAAAAGAAAGGTTGTTCTAAAATGTTTAATAAAAGGCAATGGAACTAGAAGAGATGGAGTGATTATCAAAGGGGACAAAGAACCATGTGCCTATCCAACATGTTGCCCTGTTTCACTAAATGGGACAATGAGGATTTTTGAGGAGATACACAGCCAGGCGGTGGTGGCACATGCCTTTAACCCAGCACTTGGGAGGCAGAGGCAGGTGGATTTCAGTGAGTTCAAGGCCAACCTTGTCTACTGAGAAGTTCCAGGATAGCCAGGACTGTTACATGGAGAAACACTGTCTCCAAAAATCAAAGAGAGAGAGAGAGATAAGTTGGGCACTTGAGAAAGCCCAGTGAGAGGCCCACACAATATGCTCTATGGAATGTCCACAAATATGCAAGAGAACTCAAGGAAGAAATGACTATTTGCTTCACAAATAAGATTGAAGGAATTGACTATTTATAAGACAGACATGAACTTCAATCTAGGAATTATTTACTTGTCTCACTGATGCAACAAAACACCTGGAAAAAATACTTAAGGGAGACTTTGTTTAGACTTACAGTGAGAGAGGATACAGTCTGTAGCAGGGAAGGATGGAAGTAGGAACAAGTCACATTGGTCACATTCCAACCATGATCAAGAAGTAGAGACATGGATGCTCACACTGGGCTTCTTTCTTTGTATTCGCTTCAGGATTCCAGCCCACGGGAGGTACCATACGTGTTAGGGATGAGACTTTCCACTGCAATTAATCAAATATAGATAATTCTTCACAGATACTCGCAGAGTGTTGTTCCTATGTCGATTTCAAATCACATCGTGTTGACAACCACGACTGTCAGAACAGTTGTGCAGCAACTTCCACATTGAAATAATCTTACAAGAGTGAGTAAGCGGGTCACGGGACTCAGGAAATAAACAACTCATAGTTCTCAGTAATTTCTTGAAACTAACAGGATTCAAAAGGTTCCTCCTCCAGCTTTTAGGGGCAGCAAAGAACTGCTGGAGATAAGAGACTCTTGGCCAAATTGCCTCTAGGAAATTTTCTGACTTGGTGAGCTGCTTGCAGTTTTTACAGGGAGCTCCAGGGTTGCGGCCTCTGTGAACAGTCACTCAGGTAAGGGCAGATTTCCACTAAAGAGGTTGTGTAAAGAATACATTTCAACCTCTTTATTGGAGAAATACCAATTACAACTGCACAAAACCTCTACCTGGATGCCTACTGGCATCAAATTATTTATAGGATCCCAACAGTAGAAAGAGCCCCACTTTCCTCGTTTGTGTGAATGATGAAATGGTGGCACATCCAAGCTGGGGAATGCTAGTCAGTGATAAGACTCAGTATGTGCCTATGTCCATTCGATAACTTGACTAATTCTTTCGATAACTTGACTAATTCTTGGCAAATAATGCTGGCTGAAACATCTCTATTCTCAAATGTTGCATACTCTATAATGCTTGAAATAAAATATCCTCTAAGTTACAAAATTATAGAACTTACATATTAATGGTTGCCAAAGACTAAATATAGGCTGAGGGAGGGAATAGGGAAGAAGGAACATGTGGGTGATTAAAAGGGATCTGAGGGGCTTTGTGCAGTTATAATGATGTTCTAGGTCTTGAGTGCAGCAATGTCAGGATCCTGGTTTGTGATACTATCTTCAAGTTAGCATCATTGGGGGACAATCCTATAAAGATATGTCAGACCTTTCAATATCATTCATTACAACATACTGCTATATACATAAACAGCCCCAACTTAAATTCTGTGGATAATATGTTGAGAATAAAATTAGATGTTGGAAATTGACTTTTGATTTAATTTCCTAATGGGAAGGACTTTTATTTTCAAATTTTAAGTGTCTATTAATATGTTGATGATGTTTTTAGTTGAAGTATCTTTAGGTTTTGTGTATCATTGAAAAAGCTTTGATGAGCCATATTGAACAGTGTCTGGACATAGGTTGGGATGGGAAAGAAGAGAAATTTGTTTGCAACCTTAGGTATACAGTGGGCTTTGGAGTTCACCTTTCAGATTTATGGGGACAAAGCCTATGCTACCAAGCAACACCTTTAAGAGACATTAAAGAGAAAAACAGCTTCATGCATCACAATTGGAGCCCAAAACTACATGCTTGATGGATGATGGGGCTGATGGCTGTGCCCGTTAGGTTAATGTTCTAGTTCCCTTTCTGTTCCTGTTGTAAATATCCTGACCAAAAGCAATTTTGGGAAGAAAGGATTTATTTAAACTCATAGTTGCAGGTTACAATTCATTATTATGGGGAAGTCAAGGCAGCGGGCACTTGATAGATACAGTTTTAAGTCACCAAGTTCAGATGTGGTATATGAGTCCAGCAAGAGTTGATTGAAATCATTTTACAGACAGAGATCACTAGTTCATCTAAGTTGACTAACTAGCAAACTTTGGGGATCCAGCTGTCTTGTGCCCCCAACATGCTGGGATTATAGGTATACACTGCCACACCAGTTTTTTACTGAATGTTGAGGATTTACACTCATGTCTTTGTGTTTGATCAGTCAGCACTCTTACCCAGTGAGCTATTTCTCCAGTCTCTGGCTCTGCCTATCTTGATGCTAAAATTACCTCCTAAAGGAAACAGGTATTTCTTATCCTTTCAAGGGGACTTTCTTTGACAGCTATAAATGCCAGCTGTGTCCTACTGCAAGTGATGAGATGTGTCCTACTCCAGGAGATGAGATGTTCACCCTCGTTGTGGCAATTCTGTTTCTATCGATTTTCTTGTAGAGAAATCTTGGTCACAGCCCACATTGCCCATAAAGCTTTTATGTCATCATTAATACTGTAGCATCCTAGAGACTTGGTTTTATTTAGTGCTTTTTTATGTGCTGAATGGAGTTGCATGCTGTCCAGTCTCCCAGGAAGCCACAGCAAGTCAGGATTGCGATATTGTTCACAGGTCCTCACCCTTCTCTATGCAGAACACTCTCACATACACCTTTATCCTTTCTTTTCTTTCTGTATGTTTTGCATATTTTCATTAGTAGACTTTTGCACATCACACTAGATTCCAGGTTTTTCTTGAGAACGGGATTGTGTTGAGTTCTCTGTGTTGTACTCTTCAGGATTGTGTTCATAGCATACTAAGTATAGCCAGAAAGTTGGGTGATTGAAGGATTGTGTTTAATTCAACTCATTCATTTACAAACAAATGCCTATAGACTTTCTGTCACACCATAGATACTGAGGAAGCATCTTTTTTATACAGAATAATGAATAAGATAGATATGACCTATTTCCCTCACAGATTAAATCCCAATTGCCAGAAATGACCATTATATCTGGGCAGGGGTGGGGTGGGGAATACAAGCAGGAGGCTAGGAAGATGGCTTGTCAAGTAAAGTGCTTGCCACATAAGTGTGAAAAGTGGGCCTTGGATGTTTAACCCTCAAAGATGCTGGGTGTCATGGTGACCAACCTGAAGTCACAGTACTTAGGTAGTAGAGATAGTGATTTCTTGAGCAAGCTGGCTAGATAGACTATCCAAATCCATGAGCTCTGCATTCAAGCAGACACTATGACTCAATATATAAAGTTGACAGTGATTGAGGAAGACACTCAACAGCATCCTCTGGCCTCTACATGCACAGGCACAGTTGTACAGGCTCACCCACATGCATACATGTGCCTATATTCAGGCAAACATGAATAAACATGCAAACGCTCCAAAGAATATGCAACACATGCAAAAGATGAAAGTACCAGCAGGATAGCAAAGAGAGCTGATTTGTGTGGAGTGAGTGGGGTAAGCCCTTATGACACAGCATCACAGCGGCTCAGACTTTGCAAGACAAGGACCATTGGCATCATGACTGCTGAACAGTGTTTTCTGAAATGATACAACCCAGGCATCTATGGCACTGAATGAGGGGCTGTTGCAAGAAGGAAGACTGTGCAAACATTCAGCAATGGAAATGTGCTGGAGTGAAAAGAAATCTTGCAACAGGGGTAGAGAGAGGTAGACTTCTGTCTTATAACACGTGTTTCATGTGCTGTGTGGAAAGCAAGGTGTCCAGTGGAATTCCTTAGAGGTGTGTGCTATTGAGTCCTGGGACTGAAGCATGAAGCTCTGGGGGAAAGGTGTCAACCAGTAACCTTTGACTTATCCATGGTAACTGAAATAGAAGATAGCCTATGAGTGGGACAGAACCTGCATTTAAGGACGAGATGAAGGACCTGAGACAGAGCCCTTAGAAGACCATGTAGAGAACTGGCAAAGGGGGAGTTTAGTAGGGAGAGGAAAAGGGAGCTAAGGGAAGAGGATGTGAGAATGGGGAGCGAGATGCTGACTCAGCTCATGCTGGGAGTTGGAGGGTCCTCTGCCACAGCTCCTTCTGCTCTTCTAACACAATGTGGCTCATCAACCACCTCTTACCTTAGCATCCAGCCCCCCCCCCCCAGCTCTGTCCCTGCACTTCTGATTCCCTGTGCTCAGGCCAGCATCCAGAAGATGTTCAACCTGTAATAACTTCTAGCTGAGGGTTGCTTCCATAGGCCATAATTGCGAATTTGGCCTAAAGGCTCTCCATGCATAGTGAGTTGCAATCCAACCCGATGCTCAACAGCCTAAATCTTCTCTTGGATCAAGGAGCTGAGTCTCAAACAGTCACAGCAGCCGGTCAGCTGTTCAGATCATGATTAACTGAGACTAGAGCTGTAACTAGCTGTGCTGCCTCTGTAGTCCACATCTGTCTTCAGTCTGTCCTTTTTCCGTCTGTCTGGCTATAGGTAAAATCTGCCTTGGTAGCGGTGTTGATCATTCGGAACTAGTTTTGATCCCACCTGCTGCGGAGTCCAACAGCTAGATTTGTTGCAGTTTTTCTTTTTTTAACAGGCATTTCCTACTAACGGAAGCAATTCCTTCCTTCCTGATTACTAGCTTGAATCCAGTGCTCTCTCTCCTCAGTCTGACAAACACCCAGTGACCTCACCATCCTCCTTCTGTTTTATGATGGACTTCCCTAGACATACACTCCAAGTTAAAGATTTGGTAGCAGTCGTATATTGAGATGAGTGGAATGCCGGGAAGTAAAGATGGCCCAACTAAAGCACATTGTTTGATATGATGATACTGGGCATCTGAAGATGAACCCCAGGGACAGCTGTAAGCAATGTATGGTGTATGAATTTTCCTGGCCCAGGAGTTGGGGATCTGGAGTGCATATGCAATAAATCCTAATGTCATTGGTTCTGGGCTGTGTGTATGTCTTTCTCACTGTAGGAAGAGTAACCTTATAGTGTTCTGGAAAAAGCTTCTAGGCACAGAAATAGAGACCTTGGCAGATGCAGTCTTCTGCCTTCCCTAGAATTATTGAAGTTGGATGAAAATGGATGGGTCCTACAGATTACATCTTCCTCAATGTACTGCACAGGAATATCTATCTGTCTGTCTATTTATCATCTCTCTTCCGTCTTTCTATCTACCTATTTATCGTATATCTATGTTATATTATGTTACTCCATGTGTCTATAATCTAATATTCTCTCCATTTCTACCTACCAATCATCTATCTCTCATCTATTTGACAGAGTCTTTGAGTATTGCCAGACCTTCCTTCACCCAGATGCGCTTGACCCAAAGACCTAGGTTATCAAGTACTCAGGGTCACCAAAGTTGAGCTTGGATGATAACTCCTGAGTTTTTGTTTCTCACAGTGAGATTGAAGATGCAGATCCTTGTGGAAGTTTGCAAAACAGGACAGTTTACAAGCATTAAGGACAATTACATAAAAATTAGAAAGTGAGGCCAGATTAGAAACTAAGAAAAAATGAGAAACAACTGAGAGTGGGAATGGTTTCCGAGAAAGAGAAAACTCCACTGAACCCCTTTGTTGTGGGGGTTTTATAAGGCCACAGCAGAAACCAGGAAAAGGCAGAGATAGTGGCTCTAAGACTGTTCTCTGAGCTGTCCTGGGCTGAGTCTATGGAGGCCCTACATGTCCTGTGCATGTCCCCTGGGCAACCAGGAAGAGGATCATGTGTTCATAGTTTGCTCACTCACCCAGTTAGTGATGATGAACCTACTTATGCTCATCACTGATCCTGGCATTGTTGGTTGTTGACCTTGACTGTCAGGTAGCTGTTAGTTACTTACTGACATTGCTGCTTGAAGACTGTATAGGCAGCTTTGCTACTGACAAATTCATGGGAAGGGATACAAAAGGACCACTTCCTCTGAAAATCTCTGATGTCATCAAATTCAAATATTTCCTCTTGGGCTCGTAGGGTTCCAGGGAGTGTTGAGTTGAGACCCTCTAGGTGCTGTTCTCTCTCTCTGTTTGTCTCTCTCTCTCCCTCTCTCTCCAGAAATCAGCACCACCTACAGCTCTCTCACATAGGTTTGATAAAGAAATCACGCTGTGTGCTGTGTCCTTGCCTATCATTTCCTCTACTCTCCTTTCCTCTAGCTACAAGCCAGCTTGCTGACCAGCTTTTATGTCAACCAGACATGAGCTAGGGTCATCTGGAAAAAAAGTAATATTATTGGGAAAAATCCTTCCATCAGATTGCCTATAGGAAAGTCATTAGGGAATTTTCTTGAATAATGGTTGATGTGAGAAGGTCCAACCCACTGGGGATGATGCCAACCCTGGACTGGCAGTTCTGGCCACTGTGAGAAAGCATGTTGAGCAAGTCATGAGGAACAAGCATGAAAGCAATGTTTGTTCATGGCTTCTGCTTCAGTGCCTGCCTCCAGGTTCCTGCCTTGATTTCTGTCAGCAATGAACTGTTCCCTGAAAAAACAAGTGAAAGAAACTCTTTTCTCTCAAGTTGCTTTTGGTCATGGTGTTCTACCACAATGATAGAAACCCTGCCCAAGACACTAGCTCAGCACTCTACCTTCATTGCTAGACTCAAGATAATTTTTGAATTATATAGCTTTACCCTATATAATTTACAGCCTTTAGAGCCTTCCTGTATGGCTCCCAGCATGTAAGCCGTGCCACATAGTATGGAATCCCTTTCCGATTCTGAAAACAAACCTATAACCATCACAAAATGTTTTCAGTTTTTGGAAGTAAAGGGTCTAAAGGACCTTCAGGGTCCTGTCATGGCTCCCTTCTGTGCTGTGCTGTTATGAACTTCATACCTGTAATATGGTAGAATCCTGAGATTTCACTGGGGGTGGTCACATTCTTTCTGTAATTATTTACTTAATCCATTTCAAAACATAAAAGCACAGAAAGACACTTGAACTAACTTAGCAGGTACACAGAGATAAAGGGACGGGGTGGCTCAGTATATTCAAGCTATCACCCAAACCTCAAATAATATGATATGGGTTCCTGCAAGAGCAGGCGCAGTAGGGTGTAATGACCTTCACATAGCAGCTGGAACAGCAAGCCTCCAGTGCCCTCCAGTGCTGCCAGAGTATCAGGGCAATAAAATGAGAAGAGCCCAATGGACCAGACCAAGTATTACCTTAACCTGTACAACTCAGCCCCTGTTTGGTTTTATTCATCTATTTATTTTATATCCCTGCCACAACCCCCGCTACATCCTCGCCTTCCATTCCATCTCCCTATTCCCCTCCTCTTCCATCTCCATCAAGAAAAGGGCAGGTCTCCTGTGTGTATCAATAAAACATAGCATATGAAGTTGCAGTATGGCTAAGCACCTCCCCATGTATTAAGTCTGGTCAAGGTGACCTAGTATGAGAATTAGGGTCCCAGAAGTTAGTAAAAGAGTCAGAGACAGCCCCTGCTCCCACTGTTAGGAGTCCCATAAGAGGTCCAGGATGCACAACTGTAACATATACCTAGAGTGCCTAGGTCAGTCTCATGCAGGCTCCCTGGTAGTTGTTCAGTTTCTGTGAACCCAGGTAGTTGATTGTGTGAGTCTTCCCATGGTGTCCTTGACACCTCTGGCTCCTATAATTCTTTCAACTCCTCTCCTCCTCCTGTTCCTCTCCTGCTCGTCCTCCTCCTCTTCCTCCTCCTCCTCCTCCTCCTCCTCCTCAGGATTCCTGAACTTCCCCAGTGTTTGGCTATCTATTTCTGCATTTGCTTCCATCAGTTGCTGGATGATGCCTCTCTGACGACAACTGCGTCAGGCACTAATCTGGTCACAGGAGATGGCCAGTTCAGGCTACTTTTTCCTCTTCCCAGGGAGATCTGTCAGTCCCTTTTAATCAACGTAGTGGGTACTGTTTTAGCCAGTATAAGGGCCTTAAAGGCTAGAGATGGCCATCATAGACATGGAATATAGGGGACATTGGGAGGCAGAATAGCCATTTTCCAGAAATCATTGGCAGATATCTAAATGTAATTGATATTTCTATGAAGCCTTTTCTTTTACCTAAACTCCTCCCAACCTCTAATTCTTCTATTTTTTTCCCCTTTCCTCCCCACCTTGTTTCCTTGTTCCTTGTTGTTCTTTTGCTTGCTTTCTGAGACAGAGTCACATGTCCTTCTGTTTCTACCTTGCGAGTTCTGGCATAATAGGAGTGCATCACCATACACAGTTTTATTCAGTTCTGGGGAAGGAATCCATATGTTTGCCCATGCTAGTTGTTGGGGTTTGAATGAGAAACGTTTCCCCCATTGGATTGGGTATTTGAATACTTGGTTCCCAGTAGGTGGCTCTGTTTGGGGAGCTTTAGGTGATGTAGCCCTTCTGGAGGAAGCATGTCATCAGGGTGCTCTTTGAGATTAAAAGGCTTTTAACACTTTTCCTTTGTTCTCTCTGCTTAGTGTTACATATGAAGACGTGACCTCTCAGCTTCCCATTTCAACTGCTCTGCCTGCCACTTGTCGCTGTGCTTTCCTGCTATGATAGACTCATCCCTCTGGAACTGTAAGCCAAATAAACTCCTTCTTATATAAGTCACCTTGGTAATGATGTCTTATTGCAGCAGCTGAAAATGAACTAATCCAGAATTTGGTACCAGGAGTGTGGTGGTTTAAATGAGACATATCACCCATATTCTTGGGCATTTGAATATGTGGTTTATAGTGGGTGGCTTAAGAGGTGTGGCCTTTTCTGGAAGAAGTATGTCACCGGGGACAAGTTTTGAGAACTTAAAGACTCGCAGCATTTCAATTCGGCTCTCTTTGTTTCCTGTTTGCAGTTCAAGATGTGACCTTTCAGCTGTTCCTGTTGCTATGACTGGTGCTTCCTGCAGTGTTTACCTGCTGTGATGATGATGCATAGAATTTCATCTTATGGTTTGCCCCAAATAAGACCTTTCTTCTGTAAGTTGACTATAGTGTTTTATCATAGCACCAGAAAAATAATTAAGACAGACACCTATTAAGTGATTTCAACATCCAGGATCACTCAATAAACAATGTCATAAAACCACAGTTAATTTTTTTGTTTTTTTGGAAAAGGTCTATACAGTAAGCCAAAGTGGCTTTCTGTGCAAGTATGAGGAACTAAGCTCAGTTTTCAGCACCCATAAAAATCTGTGTATGATCACATGCCGTAACCTCAGCATTGAGGTGATGGCAATAGAGGATTTCTGGAGCTTTTTAGCAGCCAGCCTGGCTCCAGATTCAGTCCAAGACCAGGTCTCAGTGAACTAAGCTAGAGATCGACAGAGCAGGACATCTGAAATCTTTCTCTGATCTCCACACTTGCAGGCCTGTGTATGAACACCTGCATACATACACAGGTCTATATGCTGTAGGGACATATGCCACTCTCTCACACAAAATAAATAATTAAAGACATGTATATTAAACTGTGGAAGATGAGTATGCTCTTCATAAAATATAGAGTAAGTCATAAAATTGTTCTTAAAGATTATTCTAGATATTAAATTCACAATATCCGTATCTTGGAAGAACTCCAAAAATGCTAATGGATTACCCATGGCAGATTGAGTTATATTTTAATTTTTTCTTTATATTTGGGGTGTGTAGATACTTTTTACATTCATTACTCATATAGTAATATAATATAAATTTTCTAAAGCAGAAAATTTCAACTTTGTATAGTGACAAATTAGAAACAGAAAAGCTTTTCCATAAACTAAAGCTACATTTTAAATAATGTATTTCTTGTGAGCTTGGAATCATTAGTATGTCATCGTGGAGAGCTAAGACAGCAGTTCAGAAAAAGCAGAAGTAACATTTTACCACGTCTTGCAAGTGGATCATAACCATCCAGACAATTTTTTACTTAAGGAAGATAAGATTATGTCACTTATTGTCTTAGTCACTTGGAGCTTTATGACAAAGTGACAGAGACTGGGTGTTTCGTACACAACAGAGAATTATTTCTCATAACTCTGAATATGGCAGTCTAAGGTCAAGGTTGGGGGTCTTGTGAGGGCTTTGTGCTTCTGATTGTAAGAAAACAACCCTCACATGGCATAAAGAAGCCAAGAAAGCCCCCTGGGGTCTTTATTTAGGCAAAGTAATCCCACTTGGCAACCATTCACTTCCAATGGTACAGTCTAATACCATTACACTGGCACGGGGGTGGGTGTAATGGCTTCAACGTGTACATTTGGAAGATACACATTCAATCCATCACTCATAAAATACCAAACAGAAACAACTTAAAGGACTGATTCACTTGGGTTCATGGGTTTTGGAAGACCCCAGTCTATCATCAGAGAAACCATGGTAGAATTCTTGGTGCTAAGACCAGGAAGTATAAAGCAATCAAGGCTGGGCTACAACTTGCAAAGACGTCTAGTGATCCACTTCTACTTGCTAGGTTCCAGCTTCTAAAGGTTTCACAGTCTCCCAAAGAATGCCAACGGCTGGAGAACAAACACTTAGACCCAATCTTGGGGATAAGGTGAAGGCTCATATGTTGCACTGCAGGATGACCTGAGTTTGGATTGCATGTACTAAAGTTAAAAGCCAGACATGGCATTCTGCATCTGTAATCTCAGCACAAAGGGGCACAAACAGAAGGGTATCTAGGGTTTGCTGGCCAATTAGCATAGGATCAGAGAGCTCTAGAGTAAGTGAGAGACCCATCTGACAAAAAAAAGAAAAATAAAAAATGGATAGTAACAGAGAAAGACACCATATATCAAACTTTGTCCTCCACAGGTGCACATACTTGCAGAGAAACGTATGCACACATACATACGTCACATATACAACACACACACACACCCCTACACACATACATACACAGTATCTTAGCATTAACTACCAACCTGATGCAGCCTAGATTCATTTGAAAAGAAAGCCTCAGTTAAGAAACTACATAGATCAGATTACTCTGTGGACACATCTGTTAGGGATTGTTATGATTAATTGATTCAGGAGGACCAAGACTACTGTGGGAGGTGGGCTCTGGGCAGGTGATCCTGAGCTATACAAGAAAGTAAGCAAATGACCTAGAGAGCAAGCAAGCCAGTAAGTAACATTCTTCCATGATTTCTGCTTTGAGTTACTGTCCAGTCTTCCCTCAGTGGTGGAATGTTACCTGGAATTGTAAGATAAAACAAACCTTTTTCCCCAAGTTGTTTTTAAAGGGTTTTATAGGAATCAAATGACTAGGACAATAAGCCTTGGAGAGACATTCATATTCAAACCATGATAGATTATTACACTTATTTTAGAAAAAAATATAAATATTAATTACTTAAATATAAAAGAATGACTGAACATGTTATAGTACACTTGTTATATTGCAGCATATATCAGTCATTAGGGGCTAAAAGCATCTGTCATCCAAAGTAAAAGAATACAATGAAAGATATAAGCAAAGACATCTATAGCATATTACAGGTATACCAAACAATCCTATAGGTCAGACAGTTATAGAAAGATCAAATAGAACTATAAAGAATATGCTAAACAAATAGAAAGGGATGGAAAATACTCCCCAAATGCTTTATTAACCTTGAATTTTCTTAATGCTAATGAGAAAGAAACAACAGCAGCAGAGAGGCATTGAATAATAGAAAAAAATCTGAATTAAATCAGTCGGTGTATTTCAAGGATGTGTTGACCTCACAATGGAAACCAGGAGATGTGCTACATTGGGGCAGGGGTTTTGCTCTTGTTTCCACAGGAGAAGAAAAGCTATGGATACCATCAAAATTGATAAATATTTGGTTTGAAAAAGAGAAATCTCTTGAGAAAGAAATGACAGCTCATCTACAGAGGTAACAATCATACAGGTCATAAGAAAATCTCATAAGTGTTGGGGCAGGGTTCTATTCTTGTCTTTGCAGGAAAATACTCATCTTCAAAGAGTTGAGAGACCTTGGACATCTAGATGACTAAAGATGAAAAGATAGCTATCCAGAAAGAATCAATAAGCAAAGAGAAATCTGACTTATGATGCTGTATTATCTACATGGTAAAATTTGGTTATCTGGACATGCATACATCTCTACTTAAAAATAAGAGATAGCTTTGGAGTTGGACAATGGCTCTGTCCTTCTCTAAATCCAAGCATGTTGTTAAAAGAAAAATTCAGAATTTCTGTCTCATGTCAGCAGCCATCTGGTATAGAACGGAAAGAAGATAGATTTTAAGGAAATATTTTACTTTTCTCCATGCCCATTTTATCTATATTGTATCTTTTATTGAATATATGTCTATATGAATAATGTTTAAGTTTATTACATTGAACAGTAGATTTTTCCTGCAGTAATCTTTGAAGCTTCAAGAAAGAAGATGGGGTCCCACATTAATGACTACTATGAGACTGATGTTTGGGTACCAGCTGCAGAAATGGTGCACCTTCTTACAACATTCTGGCCAGAACTCCAAATAAGAACCAAAAGAAAAAAACCAAACAAAAAATAAAACAAAACAAAACAAAAAACCCTATCAACTACTCAGAGACCATTTATAATTATTCAAAACAGCAATCTTGAAACTTAGCCATCATTTTACTTTTACAGGATCCCATAGAAAGAACATCACCCCCATGACAGCTGGAAGCAATTCTAGAGGACAAGGTCCACTTTCCCATCAAAGTTTGTCCTTATGGTTAGGGACACTATTTAGGGGTTGATTATTACTTGTATAGGGTTGGGGGTTGGGGTGGAAATTAAGTAGGCTCAGAGATCTCAAAATAAAGAGGGAAAACTGAATGGAATAATAGGTAGATTAGTGTGAACTTACACTAATAATAATAATAACAATAATAGTGAATGATAGAGTGAATACTTGTGAGCTATTATTTATGGACAATTTACATTGGTATAGATTTTTGTATATTGATACAAGTTTAAATTATATTTGTTATATTGAATATGCTCCTATTTCTGTTTATAATTTTTGTACATTTATGCAAAGTTATTTTGTCTGATTGTATGCATGCATGTTTCTACAACTGTTTAAGATATTTTGTATATAGATACAATTTTAGGAAATATTTATTATATTGCATTATATATTTCTATCTCTGATCAAGATATTTATACATTGTTTACATTGAGGTATTGTCCTCCTTTACTACACAGTTGTTTAAAGATTATTTAATATTCTAATATGAAGTCTTAATCTTTAATTTATTTAGGTATTAAGTATTATAGGTCAATAGTCATTCATGTTTGTTACACTTTTTGTCAGACTAATTGGGTTCTTTAGATACATAGAGATTATATTCTGCATAGACAGATTCAAAGATCTCTAGAACATGACATTTAAATGGCTTAGAATTCTGTTAATGTGAGACACAATTGCTCCTGGCAGCACTGATCTATTCCCTAGAATGTTGAGCACCAAAGACATTCCACTTGGAGTTTGTCTTCTTGGCACAACTGGCCTTTGGGCAAGAAAATGTCTATGCCTCGACCACTGACAAAGTGTATGATGTCTGGACTGGACAAGCAGGATACAAGAAAAAAGACTGTCAAATCTTGCCAAGACAGGGTAAGTCAGTTTTGAAAAATTTCCTTCTTCTAAAAATTGTCTGTCAGTTACTCTAGGCCTTAACCAAAGTTGGTTGCTTCAACATTGCAAATGAGACTTTGGGTGATTGCTCAGGCAGCCAGTTGTCTCTGTTATCTACTGCATATTTTTGGAAGCTGCTTGATTGTACTTCCTGCCTACTCAAGTAATATTATCTCCCTTCTCAGGCCTTCGATAGGGTTAGATAGTCGTAGTTACAGTCCTCTTATGATCTAACCAAGCCATTTCCAATACAAGACTTAGATTCCTTAGGATAGGATGTTTATTAAAACATTTAGCATACTTTTCTTGCTTAATATTGTTTATGCTGGTTGTAATTCTAATCTTATACTTGATATCTGTTCCTAGTGTATATAGTTTTGTTTTGGGTTTGGAACTCTCTTATTTAAACAAGAGGGGGAGCTGCTATTGGAGCTCCTTCCACTCCTTCAGCCAATAGCGTTTAAGATACCAGCCCACTTGGGCGTGGTCTCTTATACTATAAATACAGCTGTAAAGCATGTGCTCACTCTTTTGCTTCCAGCTCTCGCTTCCAGCTGCTAGACTCCATTCCTGTTCCCTGTTTGTGCAGAGGACTGTGATCTAGGACAGTGATCTGTGAGTCTTCCCTAAATAAATAACCTTTTATTATACATAATTCTGAACTAGTGTGGGCTTATTTTGTATCTTCCACCATCAATGCAGTGTGGTCATGCAAATCTGGAGGAAAGAGCTAAGTCAATCTCTATGAGTCTCAGGGGCCTTGAGAGCAAAATAAAAGAGGGAGTGGGGCAAATCAAACTGGAGCACTTTTAGGGGCAGAGGATACTAGACTTTGTTTAACAAGTTGGGATTTGGAGGATAAAGAGGTAGTTCAAGCATTAAAGCAGTTGCCATAGAAGCATGAATACCTTGAGTATGGTCCCTATAACTCCCACAAAGATCTTGCTGTAGTAATCCCAGGGCTGGGAGATAGAGGATCCTTTGAGTGTCCCTTCTAGCTAGCCTAGCAAAGTTGATGGGCTCCAGGTCCCAGTGAAATAGTGTCAAAAAACGAGATGGCTTTTGAAGAATACCACTTGAGAATGACTCTTGACCTCCAAGTTCATGCATGACACACATATGTACTCCCTCTCCCATTAACATGCATGCAGGCACAGAAAAGTAAGTAAAATTTTAAGGTTGTAGTTTAGCCTGAATAGGAGGTAGTGTCATTGATCAAAGTGTTGAGCAGGGAAAGCTGCTCATGATTTAGTTTTTAAAGAACTGATGGCTAACTATGGGAATAACAGTACGAACTAGGGAGCTATGAAGTCAAGCAGTATGCAAGGATGTATGTGGGAAGTCAGAACTGGTTGGGTTCTGTCTACACTATGAAGTACCAACCCATTTTTACCCAGCCAAATATAGATTCAAGTATAGTTTGTGAAAGCTGGCTTCTATGATTCTACTGTCTGGGTGAGTTCTGTTTTGCCTCAGATCTGGACTGGGATATGACAGTTCCACATAGTGTCCGTGGGGGGCAGGCAACTCTAGATCTATGCAGAAAAAAAGATCACAGGCTTTTGAAGTGATTGAATATAGACAGAGGAGAAGAGCAGGATCAGTGGTGCTTCCAGGTCTGCGGAGCAAGCAATGGATGATCCTCTGCATGGAGAGTCCGTGATGGTCAGTACCGATTGCCAACCTGAAATGCCCTAGAATCATCCAGAAGGGAAGGCTTTTCTTCGAGGGAATTTCATGTTTCTTGAGGTGGGAAGACCCACCCTAAATGTAAACAGCTTAGGTCCATGGGCTTAGGGCCCAGACTGAATAAAAAGAAGACTATGAGCTAGCCACCAGTGTCCTCCTCTCTCTGCTTGTTGACTATGGACACAAAGTGACCATCTACCCTCCCTGCCATGATGAAATGTACGCTCAAACTGTGGCCCAAAATGAAACTTTCCTTTAATCACGTTGCTTTGGCCAGATGTTTGGCCCCAGCAATGAGAAAAGGAAGTACTGCAGACAGAAAAGACTCCCCTGCAGCCGGTGGCTTATGGTATCATTTCTCTGAGTCTTAAAGCTCCTTGGAGTTCATTTGACAGAAACTGTATCATGGTTGAACCTCTCCAACCACACCCTGTCTGCTCGGATGCCTCCAGTGACTAAGGTGTGGGTGAGCCCAGGGCTCTGCCTTGCCTGCCTCATACTCTGCTCTCTGAAGGGGAGCCCATGGGAAAGTGTAGAACAGCCATTCTGGAAGTGGATGTAGAGGTGCCATTCCAGATTATCTCTCATCTTTTCCTCCAGCTAATTCTAGCTGAGGTTTGGCACATCCCACTGTGTCCCTTTGTAGCTATTGTTTTTCTCGCTGTGTCTGGGAAGGTGACTGACTCACACTGCTGCATGCCAGCACTTGGGCATATTTTCTCTCTGAATTAAAGGATTATTCTTCTGACAGTGCTGGATCAAACACACAGGGGCATTTCAGGGTTGTCACGTAGTCAATGCTGAGTTGAATTTAAAATGTTCTTGCCTTTAGCTGCGTCATGTTGGCCAGCTAGCCTAACTTCTCTCAGTGTTTGTTTTCTCATTTTTCAAAAAACACTTACCTCAAAAACATCTAGATAACCTCTTTCGGCAGAAGTAGCTGTTGTGTCCCTGAATTTAACTTGGCAGAATATTTGAAAACCTGCACTGGGGTGAAAGGATACCTCAGCACCTGTGTACATCTGTGACCCCGATGCTGGGAGTGGAGACGAGGGCCCTGGAAATGTTATCTGGGGACCCCAAATAAACAGGATCTCGGTATAGCAAGAGATTCTGTCTTAAAACATAAGATGGAGGGTGTTGTGTGGCACTGTTTCTGGGGCAAAATGAACAAATATCTACTCACCCCAGATAAGGAAACTGATTACAGACCAAACAGATACAACCAATTTGGTGAACCAATGAGGTGTGTGTGTGTGTGTGTAGAAGGGGTACTTACAGGAATATGAATGAGAGGTTATTTATAGGAGAAAAAGATGACTCAAAGAGAGCTGCATCACCAAAATCCCACCCAAGAATGGGCAATAGCTCAAGAAAACTGGAAACCCATAGCACACTGCACAGCGTACAGATGGCTCAGCACAACAGTTTCATTTTCAGGAAGCTCACCTGGTATCTGTCTTCTAAGTAACTAGGTTTGTTTCTGTTTATTCCAGTCATCTCTCTGCTTATTTGAACATGTCTCTCAGAGAGTCCTTGTACAATTGAGCAAGGAGGGGGCCTAGTGAATCTGGTCAGTTTCAAGGACTTCCTGAAGCTTTTGAGTTGTTACTTCCTGGGCTTAACTAGTTTCCTTGAATGATGGAATGTTGCATTTCCACTTATAACATCCCTTTGTCTTGATGGGCTTTCTTCTAATAAATAATGCTTTGTCTTGGACAAAAGAATATAACAGAGAATAATGGAAGAATGTAACCACTGTTGACTTACTGGAGTCCATGCATACACACACAGCTCCATTGGTACCCAGAAACACACACACACACACACACACACACACACACACAAATGGTACATACACTCCTTGGCATGCAGTAACTATCCAGCCTATGGCAGCCGTGCTTGCCCCCTGGTATATGACATGGAGTATCTTAGTTTACTTTTATAGTCATAAGCATCATGAGACAAAGACAATTAGGGGAAGAAAAGATTTATTTAATCGTGAATGTTAGAGTTGATTTTCAAGGAGAGCCAAAGTAGAAATTCAAGACCCAAAACTCGAAGCAGGACTAAAGCAGAAACCACAAAGGAACACTGCTGATTTGATTTATTGCTTCTATAACCCAGGACCACCTGCCTAGGGTTGGCACTACCCACAGTGGACTGTGACCCCCCAAATCAATCATTCATCTAGAAAATGTCCCCATAGACTTGCCTACAGGCCACACTGATGAAGGGAATTCTTCAAGGGAGCTTCCCTCCTCCCAGTTTGTGTCAAATTGAAATAATTTGTAGAGTTCTTGGCTGTGTTTTGTCTGATGACCCTGTTTTGTGCCTTCTGTCATCTGGGCTGGGGTATGGCTCTCACTCATGGTGTCCATGTGCTCTTCTCAGGCCCTAAACCTACAGCTACTTGATGCTTCAAATCTATGTTCTGCCAGAAAAATTATGAGACAAAAATACCCTTACTCACTTTTTAGAGTTGATGTTAAAAAAGGTCAATGACTCACAAACCATACCTAAAGTATAAGAAAAAAGTGATATTGGAGAAATTAGGGCACTCCCTTGATATTCTTAGTCTCATTAATAAAATAATTTAAGAACAGACTCAAGCAAAATCTCCTAGACATTTTTTATTAGAATTTTCCAGGCCAGTTAGGCTTTAAATCTTGGCAGGTGCCTGGAAGAGGGTAAGGGAGAAAAGAAGGGGAAAGGGAAAAAGCCACAGTGTTTGAGTTGAGCCAGCATGGGGGTCAGCCACGTGGTGTTAGGCCAATCAGCTTCATGTTTTGTAAAAGATTAGGGAAACCCAAAGTACTAGAAAAGGTTCTGCCTAACATTCAAAAGGAGAAAGAAAGAAAGAAAAGTTCCTCACCACCAGGGAACACAGTAAAAGCAGATGTAGGAGTGTTGGGACCTGAGTGTTTCCAGGCTTGTCAGACTAGTTCTGGATCATTGTCCTGTTGCTCACTTCCCTGTTTTTGTATCCTGAGAATTTCTTGCTCTACGGGGCCGTGGGGGGCAGCTGTGTTGAGCTGGTTACATTCTTGTGGTTTTCCTGTTTTGCTAAGACTGGTACTGACCCCCGGGATGGGAAAGTGGAGGTTGTATATAAGCTGTGAGAATAAAGCACGGAGAGCTCTCTCTCCTGGATGATGGAACCATTTGTCACTGAGTGCTGATTTCAACCCTGACGACCCTCTCCTGGCTTGGACTCACAAGCCGGATGCGGCATAGGAGAACAGGTAGAGAAAGCCCCATTTCGGATGGGAGGATTTGAAGTGTTAGGCAGACCCAGCTGAACCTCCTGGGGAGTCATAGGGACTGTACAGATCTCATTGAAGGGATAATTATTCTGTCTATGTCTATAGTTTAACTTGAGGTGAGCTAGCCTTCCCAGGGCTGGTTCTTTAACTAGGTGATTTACCAACCTAGCAAGAATGTTAGGTCCCATCCAGGCCTGGGATTATGTTCTCTTAACCAGAAAGAAACAGACTTCTCTTAAAGGACCTTTAATGCTGCTGTGTCGTTTGTGATTTTCTCGGAGTACGTGGAGAAGCTTGAACAATGCATAGAACAGCTCCTCAGTCAAGTGCTCCCTTTAAGTAGAGGGAGGAAAGAAAGAGGGGGCAAGACTGAACCATTGGCTATCTATCTCTTCTGTGCCTTTGGGGCAGGATGTGGATGCATTGATAACATCTGTGAATAGAACCAGTGATATTCTTTGACTCCACTAAGCTGACTATGGATGCAACAGCAGGGAACCCGAAGCCCAGAGAGTTCAAGGCTGTGCTGGAATGTGTATTGTTTTGTTTTGTTCTGTTTTGTTTTTTCATTCCAGTGGCAGAACACCCAATTCAAGAAACTTAAATAAAGGAAAGGTTTATTTTTTCTCACAGTTTAGTCCCTCATGGTGGCCATATTGCGTCTGCAGTCAAGAAACTTGGAGGTAACTGTCCATGAAATAGTGCTGTTAATATTTAGGGTAAATCTTTCCACTTCAGTTAACCTGCTCTAGAGACATTCTCAGTGACTTGTCTTCTGTCTTCTAGGAGATTCTAATCCTACCAAGAATAAAAGAAGGAGGAGTTTATCTTGTATCACAAGTTGAGGGCAGAGTCTTGGGGATGGAGTGAAGTCACGGTGGTCATGTCATGAGGCAGTGGAAGCAGAGAGAGATGAATTCCAATGCTCAGCTCACGTTCTTCTTAGTTAGGCCAGGACCCCAGCCTGTGGGATGCTGCTGCTCCCATCTCAGGTCCATCTCTCCCAGAATACCTTCATAGTGATTTCTAGAGGTGTGTTTACATGGTTGGTGATTCTAAGTTCAGTAAGGTACCAATGCAGATTAACTGTCACAGTCATCTTAATAAAAATTAGAGATGCATGTGGGTGAAGGTGGAGTAGAGAAGATAATGTCACAGATGTGACCTCTGGTGAAAGGTCTTCTCTCCAGCTATGGTAAGCTACAATGTCACTCAAGAATGGTTCTGATTACCATTTCTGACTTAAATCCAGGAGCTGTGTGTTTTGAGTTTCTATAGACTTTGCATCTATACGTGCATACAAGGGAGAATGCATCAGTTAAGCCAATTACAAGGCAGGCCTGGGAGAGATACTTACTTCTTCACAGCAAGGGTGGACATGAACTTTCTAACCCAATCCAGAACACACCTGCAACCCCAAAGGGGACAGAAGCACTGTTAACACGATATTAAGGAGCATAATAGATGTTACCCAGGGGTGATCTAGACATATGGTCACTCAGTTCATAACTCATGGTGAGAAGAAGGCATCCTAAAGGACCATGATGCTCTAAGACATTTCCACAGCTGTAGAACCTACCAGACGCCCAGCAAAGACCCCTCCAACACCCGACTTACTTGCTCAGCTCTTGATTCTGTCTTTACAATGTGCTGAGCTCTTTCATCCCCAAGTAAGGGACGTGTTGCCACAACAAAACCACTCCTTGTTTTCTCCTTCTGACCTGAACATTACCATCCCCTGCCTCACCATGTTTTAACAGTGTGTGGGGTGAAGGGTGTACACATGTGTGGAGGTCAGGGGATAACCTTGGGTGGCATTTTTCTGATATTGTCCATTTTGCTTCTCTTATTGGTCTGCAGATTGTCAGTTTGACTAGTATGTCTAGCCAGAGAGTCCAGGAATCTGCCTCTGCCTCTGCCTCTGTCTCCGCCTCCGCAGTGTTGGAATTTGAGTCTGTATCTCACACTTGGTTTTGGGCTGACATTTCTGGGAACTGATCTCAACTCCTTACAAAACAAGCATGTAAATCTCCTCAGGTGTGTTCTTACTGATTTTTTAAAAGTGGGCACATACAATTATCTATATTTGGGCGTACAATATGGAGCACTAACTCATGTTCACTTGTGTGATGAGCAGAGCAAGGCAATCCCTGACCCTTCACTTCTGATAGGCATCCTTTATGGTAAGAGCATCCCTGGTCCTTTCTTCCAGTTCCTTTGGAATTTCCAACACATCATCCTTAGTGTATCACGAGACAAATCCTTGTTTCTCCCATCTGCTTCTTCTCCTATTTATTCTCACCATATAAAACGGCCCATGATGAAGCAGCTACTCGGCAAAAGCATTCACCAAGCAAGTGAAGCAGGTGTCTTCACAGAGACCCGTGGGGTGCCCTGCCAGAAAATCTCCTTGCTTCCATAATGAATCATTAGTGTAAGGATTGTTTTTCTGTCCTCGGAGGTCAGCCATCAATGAAAGAAACACGTGGGCTTTCATTTCAAGTGATTCAGTGGGTGGCACTGAAAACTCCCACCCTGCCCTCCCTTCCACGCCCCAGCGAACCCCTCTGGACTCACAGTCTGGAGGTGTCTCTGGCTGACCATAGCACACAGGTGCTCTGCTGCCTTCCCTGTCCTCAAACCGCATCTGCCCATTTCCGTGTGAGTCAGCGTCTCTCCTGCAACCAGCCCTGCATGGTTGAAGATATTCTACAGAAACACTGTGCCCCTCATTTGACTACCAGACTACTAAACAAGGAACCCCATGAAGCTGGAATTTCCCCAAGAATCTCATGCTGGAAGGAAAGAAAGTCTAGAGCCTGGGCCAGCTGCAGGAGAAGCTGCTCCACGACAGAGGTTTATTACTTCTTAAACCATAACGATGGGCCAGTGTGGACAGGCCAACATTCTGACCTGCACTGCTTAGATATACATAACTCTTGCCCTCTGCTTAAACCAGTGGTGTTCAACCTTCCTTATGCCGTGACCCTTTAATACAGTTCTTTGTATTGTAGTGACCCCCATCATAAAAATTATTTTCATTGTTTCTTCATAAGTGTAATTTTGCTTCTGTTATGAATCAAAATGTAAATATCTATGTTTTCTGATGGTCTTAGGTGGCCTCTGTGTAAGGGTTATTTGACCCACTAAGGGTTCATGACCCATGGGTTGAGAACTGCTGACTTAAAACAGTAACCTAATGCCAGAACCCAGAAGATGGACTTGGGTGATAGCAGTGGAATGTGTGTGCCAAATTTCTTTGCCCTGCTCCCAATGTGCCTACATTAAATAAATCTTACTGTTCCCTTTTCCAGTTAATTTTGCTGTGTGAATTGACTTACAGAGGAAAGGTGGCCAAATCTTGCTTATGACCTCTGGGAACAGGCTGTGACCCCAAGTCCAATAGCATTCCTACCTAGGCACTCCTGGAACCGCGCGATGTGGCTGACACAGCAGTGCGAGGCTCCGGGTATGAAGGACAGGATGGCTGCACCTGCATATGAATGCCTCAAGCCCGGGACACTGAGAAGGGCTCATGTAGGGAGGTCCCGACTCTACCAGGGATACATTTGAGCTCCCATCGGTTGCAGATGCCAGATGCTAATAGCAGAAGAAATTTATTCAGAATAAAAAGGCAGTTAGCATTCTGCAAACATGGTCTGTCTCAGAACCGTACAGAGTAATTTTGATGAAATGTGTTGGTTTACTGAACTCTCAGTCTTATGCACATTCAACAAAATGCCTCTGGACTTGACTCTGCCTTGGAGGATTATTACAGAGGAATGTACTCAAATCACTCATGAACTCAATATTGCTTTCCTATGGATTATTTGGATGTAGCGCTAATAAAAATGCTGGTGTTTCTCTTCTCCAGCAAATCATTGCTGTGTGCAGCCGTGGAACGTTCTCACCCTCCCCCTTTATTGCAGATTTAAATTACTTGGATTATTTTGTTGGACAGTGGCTCCCAGAAGCACAATGAATCAAATCATTAATTACTGCTGGAGTGTTTGTGATCCATTGGAAAACATTAAACTCCACTCAGGAGCTCATATGGTGATGATGGCTTCTGAGCTAGTCCCTCGAGCCCTACATCAGACGGAATTTCAAGAAATCCTTCCCTGGGGAGACATAAACAATGTCTACACCCTCCTCCTAAGTCCCAGTGACAAACCAAAGTACTACTGCATCACAGATCATCCTGGAGAACCAACCATCTTATTGGGTTTACTTACAGCATAGGTGAAGGGTTGGCTACAGGAGCATAGTGACTGCAAAGTAGCCTCTCTGGAAAGCTTCTGCCCAGTGTAGATGGAGACACTCTCAGCAACCTCCCTCAGTACCTCTTGAGATGCCTGGACCACATACAACAAGGACAGAATTATATACAAGTGGCTGAGAGGTACAGCTGGAAACTGGGATGAGTGTTGTCCTCACCCTGCCCCTCTTCCTTCTCTGAGGAAATGTCAACAATACCCGAGCCAGATGGTGATGGAATCTTGCAAGCAGGCCCAGATGATCGGATGAAGATGGAGACTGTTTACCTCAGAAGACCATCTTCTACAACAGGTAGAAAACAAAGAGATGCTATTGTTTCCTCTGGTCTTGAATGTGATACATGCCAGAGACATTGATCTGGTGTCCTGGGCTTCCTGGTGCAGACCAAGGACACTTTCTTGTCCTGCAGCTGGTTCAGAACAGATCCTCCTTGCCATGCACCTGGAGATCCATAACAACTTTCTGTTATGTGGTCTGAGCATCACTGAGCTAATAACAACAGAAATAAAAATTTTTAAATTACTTTTAGACATGGTCTTAATCTCTTCTCAAGATGCCCTTGAACTCAAGGCAATGCATCTATGTCAACTTCAGCCACTTGAATTCTGGGGCTACATAGGATGAGTCACCATGGCTGGGACAAAACAAGGTTTCAAAACTGTGTACTTGTCTTAGATTCCCTCTTTGGGAATTCTCCAGGGGGACTGGAGGGATGGCTCAGTTGGTGAAGCATGTCCCTAGTAAGTATGAAGACCACATAAAAATGCCAGGCTGGGCTTCCGGCATTTTTCTTTTCTTTTGTTTTAAACAGAGGTTCATTAACCTACAAAATGTAATCTCAAGCTTCATTGTGTAAAAACTAAAACATACATCTAAAACTAATTTGGATAAGAATTTCATGGTAATTGTTGAGAATCTATAAGGAGTTTTATTTAGTGTATGTATAGGTAGGCACATATGTGTGCCTGTTCCTGTGTGAAAGTACACATGCATGTGTGTTCATGTGGAAGGCAGAGGTCAGTTTTAAGTGTCATTCTTCAAGTTACTTGCTTTCTTAAGCAGGGTTTCTCATTGACCTGAAACTGGCCAGCAAGCCCCAGGGACTTGCTTGTCTTCACATTCCCAGTGCTGGGATTATAGCATGCACTATTACTCCCAGCTTTTTGTGTGTAAATGGGTTCTGGAGCATTGATTCAGGTCTTCATCCTGGTATTTTACTGAGAAAGTCATCTCCCTAACATAAGAGAAGCTTTTCAGTTTTACTTAATTTATTGTTTACCCAGAGAATAGAGCAATTGCTTTATTAGTTGTGTTTAATTTTTTGATATGGGCATTAGCGTGTGTGGGTGTGTTCTTGCCTATGAAGAATCCCTTTACCCCAGATTTCCAATATATGTGCTAGTTTTTAAGAGATCACCATGTCACACAGGGATAGAAAAAAAATGTAGCAAAATTGCCATTATACCCTCACTTGACCAGGACAGACATTATTCATCAAGCACAGCACCATTGCTCCCGAGTTACAACATGGATTTAGAAACTTTCATTTCAACATAATAATAACAATGAAATTTATTTGTTCTGCTTAGTCTGATGACGTACAGAAACTGAAGCCATGACATGACCTAAAGAAATCCTTCCTGAGTTTTCAGGCTTGCCTGGGCAGTGAGAGTCCAAGAGTCTGCATCTGAGGGGCTTTACCCCTCACTGGCCCTGTCTTTGCCAGGCACCAAAGTCACCAAATCTCACCCTCTGAGTTCTCTCAGAAGTCAGGGACCAGGCTCAATGGCTAGGGATTGGCTTCAGATCACAGGATAGGAAGGACTTAACTTTGAGTGCTAGATTTGTCTATGCCAAGAGCTAGGCCCACCCTATTGTAGAAGCTTGGCTAACTACAGAGCTGAGGCCTCTAAGTGACAAAAATGTACTCACGATTCTAGTCTTATTATTCTGGGTAGGGTCATGGTAGCCGATACAGGCACAGAGGAGGACCAGTTCTTGAGACTTCCAAGTCCAGCTTCTTTCTTCTAAACTGAGTGTTTATGAAGGCAAGTCAGAGGCAGTTCTAAAAACACTTGCAAGTGCATGCTTGGGAGATGGCTCAATGGGTAAGAGTCCTGTGCAAACATGCGGATTTGAGTTTGAATGCCTATGTAAAACCCTGGCATGGTTACATTTTTTTTTCTGTGACCCCAGTGTTGGGACATGGAGACCCAGTACTCACTCAGTGTAACTAAGAAACCAGCAAGCTTCATGTTCAGCAAGTGAATCTATTTTGTGTGAATAAAGAGGAGAAACATAGAGGATACCCCTTTGCAACCGCATTCGGGGACCAGCACATCCTTTTTACACCCTCCTACTATCCCCCCACAAGTACTAATAGTGCAATACAAACACCCCGTGAAAAGAAGCCAGGGGGCCAGGAGAAGAGCTCCACATTGGGTGAGCCCACCTCAGCTGATGGGAGGCAAGAAGAGAGGCAAACGACATTTGGCTCTGGCTGAAACACAGCTGGAAAGTGGACTGTTCTCTCCGTGGTTTGTGGCATGTAGCTGTCCTATTTTCTTTGAAACATCCGCATATGTGTAAACCCCCAGACACACCAGAATGAAAGCGGCCAGCCTGACTCAATTAGCATTTATTTCTGTCAGGAATGGTTTGCAGATATGGCTAACAATAAATCTAACAGGTTTCTTATAGCTCCCAGAGCATTAATAGGCATAACCCAGTTTTGAGCCTGGTTGAATGAGTGATTTATGAAATTCTGAGAGCATAAAGTAGGCCGGATTCCTGGCTCTCCTCCATGCCACCTCCCTCGAACTGATGTGCAGCCTGAGATTTTTTTTTTTAAATTACTACCTCAGGTCCATTTGCAAAAATATGAGTGGAGCTGGTGATGAGAAGGAAAGAAAGGAAGAGGACCAGGTCAACAGTTACCACTTGTGGGGGATGAGGAAATGGCTCAATGGGCAAAGCATTTACCACACAAGCACACACTGGCCTGGTACAGAGCTGGTCAGTGTGGGTTGCTGGAGACTCGCAGGATGGCCTAGCTGCCCAGCTGAGTTTTTTTCCTATTTTGTGCGCTGTCTGACTTCCCTGAAGTAGTGACTATTGGCTCAAGGTCTGGAAACTTCTGTAGTCTTAGGTAGCTCTACATTCCACTCAGAGCTTTATGTACCATTCTTCCTGCTATATCCCTATGAAGATGTGAGATGAGGCACCTAGGTAGATTTCAAAGTGGCATCGTGTGAATCCTGCATCTTTCCACTCACATTTAATCTGGCCCTCCAGCAAGCCATTGCTTTCATTTCTTCCTCTTCTTCCTCTTCTTCCTCTTCCTCCTCTTCCTCCTCTTCCTCTTCCTCCTCCTCCTCCTCCTCCTCCTCCTCCTCCTCTTCTTCTTCTTCTTCTTCTTCTTCTTCTTCTTCTTCTTCTTCTTCTTCTTCTTCTTCTTCTTCTTCTTCTTCTTCTTCCTCTTGCTCTTACTCTTCTCCTTCTTCTAGATGGTTTCATTTTTATTTCTCTCTCTCCCCCTTTCTCACCCTCTCTCTCTCCCCCTCCTTTTCTCTCTTTCCCCCTCCCTCCCTCTCTCCCCCCTCCGCCCCCACACACACTCAGAGAACACCATGTATATACAGTTGCCTGTGAAAACCAGAAGAGGGTGCCAGATCCCTGGAGCTGGAGTTACAAAAGGTTGTGAGCAGATTGAAGTGGTTGCTAGAAACCAAACTCAGGTCTTCTGGAAGAGCAGCAAGCACTCTGAACTGCTGAGCCACCTCTCCACTCCAAATATTTTCTCCTTCAGGTAGCTTGACTAGGCAGAGCATCTCACTCCAGCAGTTATTCATAACGTTGGGAAGGGGCCTTGTGGATCACGTGAGTTTTATCTTTCTGGGACCTGTAAGGTTGTTTACATCCCCAGTCCTGTGAGACTCCCTCTTCCTTCCAGGAACGGATGCTTCAATTCTAAGGAGACTGCTACACAACTGTACTGCATCACCACCAAATGCAAAATGCCAGCAGTGACTTGTGCAGACTTGCCATGAGCAGACCCATCAGCATTACATAGCACGTGACAACATTCCAATGACATTTTCGAAAGGACGGAGCTCAGTGACAGTGCATAGATTAGCTCAGAGGAGGAAGGTGTAATGTCAAAGCAACCTCACAAAGCATTTGTGTGGCCACCTGTTCTGTTTCTTGACTGTGGTGTTTATATGAATCCTTACACCTATCAAACTTCACACAACTGTACACCAATAAAAGTACACTTTACTGTGTGCTACTTCATGGGAGCCTTGTGCCTGTTAATCGTTTTTTTTGGGCAATGCAATTTATGTTTATTCAGTGTTTATCATCCTGCAATATACAGTAAGACTGCATATGCCCCAGGCCTCTGACTAAAAGATTTCCCAGATAAAAATATGAGCAGAACCTCAAAGGGACCTGTGACTTAGAAAAGTTGTCTTTACCGGGAAGTTCAACATGGCAGAGTGGGCAACCCTGGACCCCTCAGTCAACGCTGCTTGCCGAGGTTACAGAAAGTGTGCAAGGAGTCTGGAGATGCTGACGAGTTTGTAAATAAGGTAGTTTAGGCTGGGCAGATGGCTCAGCCATTAGGGTCTGCCTTGTGAGTGTGGGGACCTGGACTTTATCTCTAGAAGCGGGTTTTTAAAAAGCCAACAGTTACAAGCCGGGCGGTGCTGGAGCACGCCTGTAATCCCAGCACTCAGGAGGCAGAGGCAGGTGGATCTCTGTGAGTTTGAGGCCAGTCTGGTCTCCAAGAGCTAGTTCCAGGACAGGCTACAAAAAAAAAACTACAGAGAAACTGTGTCTCAAAACAAACAAATTAAAAAAAAACAAAAAACAAACAAACAAAAACAGCCAATAGCTGCTCTTGTAATTCAGGATGGGTGGTGGAGGTGAAGTCAGAAGGAGTCAGGTGGATCAGGAAGATCCCTGGGGATCACTGGCCAGGCAGCAGGCTAATCCTTGGTGAGTTCCAGGCCAACAAGAGACCTGTCTCAAAAATAAAGTAGATGGTGCCTCAGAAACCTACCCCATGGCTGTCCTCTGATCTCCACCTTCTCAAGCCAATGTGCAGCACATGCATGCACATGAACACGCACACATATCCACACCCTCCCGCATGCATGTAAGCAGGTAGGTGGCTTTGCAACATTAGGCAAGAATTCTTAATCAGGTTCCGACTAGTTATAAAGGACTATTGAGAAGTATGATGCTCCCTGATATTTCTGCTGATAAAGTAGAGGGCACGGTCCAGACAGTGAGGTAGGATTTGGGGTTCAGCTCTGCCCTTTATAACCCTCCGTGACCCTTGGTCTCTCTAGTTTGTGAACCTCCACGAGTCAAAGCAATGGGCTAACACCACTTCTCACTGTGCAGATTCATGAAAAGGATAATTGATCTAATGAGTGATGCCAGAGCATCCTGGATCCACAGAGAGCACCGTGTTAGTAACAGGCAGCCTCCTGTCTCCATGCTGAATTCAATTATGGGATGTTATTTAATCTTACTTGGGCTTCCTTTAACTACACCTGCCACTCAGGAGCACAGGTGAGTAAAGAGCATCTCTGATTCATCTGACTCCCTTCTCTCAGTTCTCAGTCATTTTGCCAGAGTTTTGTTCCTGTAGCTGTGATAAAATATCCTGACGGCAGCAGCCTAGCTCATAATTCCAGGCCACAGTCCATCATTATAGGAAGTCGAGTCCCAGGAAGTGGGAGCAGCTAGTAGCGTCCCACCTACAGTCAAGAGCAGAGAGCCTCGGTCGATGCCCACCTGCCCATGCTCACCTCACTCTCTCTACTTAGACAACCCAGAACTCATCGCACCCACACCAAAAGTGGGTCTGCCGACCTCAACTTACCAAAATAAGAAAATTCCTGATGAGCACGCCCATGGGCCAACCTATCTAGATGATCCCTTATCGAACGCTCTTCGGATCTGGGTTTGGTGGCACACAGCTTTGATCCCAGCACTCAGGAGGCAGAGGCAGACAGACCGATTGTGAGTTCAAGGCCAGCCTGGTCTACATAATGAGATCCAAGCCAATCATAGTGGGGTCCTGGAGAGAGAGGGTGTCTGTGCTTGACACCTTTCTTTGAACCATGATAGCTGGGTGTGACTTTCTGAGCAATTTCCTATTTCCTTCCTTGACTTGTGTTGGCCTTTTGCCCTGTTCCTGATCCGTGGGAATCTTTGTGTCTGAGTCCTTGACCTCATGATTTCTCATTAAACTTAGAGCCCTTAGCACGCGCCCCCACATGGCACCTGCCGCCTGCAAAGGAAATGTGCTAAATAAACCTTTCGTTTGTTGGGAAAGAGGCAACCTGTAAGGATACAGGCTATCATCACATGCACACCACTAGAATCTGACAGAATCTGCAGTTAAGAGTAAATACTTCACCAGCTTTCAGCTGTTAGTACCTTGTGAGTGTATGTGTATGTATACATATACACATCGATGAGCACACACATGCATCCACACATATGTACACCTGCTCACACAATGTACAAGTGTACATTTACTTGAACAATAAATGTATCTTATAAAGAAGATGAGTATGATTTGATGATGATGATGTACTGTAAGTGTACCTGCCGTGGAAAACTGGTTTTGTTTATAAAAAGAATGAGAATAGAGTTAATGTATAATTCAGCCATTCCATTGTGGGTTTGTGCCCACCCAGTTATGAAAAACAGGGTCTTATTAATAGCCAATACCATTTCTATTCATAGCAACTAAAATATGGCTACAGTTTACATATTCATGAATGGATGCATACATAGTCACAATATAGCGCCACATACAATGGCAGATCACACTGTCTTGAAAAGGGAAGAAAAGAAATCCTGACGTATCTACAGTGTGGATTAACCTTGAGGACACTCTGGCAGGTGAGACGAGCAGTCAGCAGAAGCAATGTTACTATGTTCCACGTAGGTCAGAGAGTAGGAAATGGCAAAACTACAGAGATAGTATAGAGTGGTGGTTCAGAGGCTGAGGGAGGGGGAGCAATTGACAGATTTTCAGTCTTAAAAGATATGTAAAGGTGGGTGAAGATGAAGGTACAGAGATGTATCAATGCCCCCAAGGTGCACACTTAAAGCATTTGTGGTGGTAGATTTTATTCATATTTGGGCCCATGAGGTGGCTCAGTGGATAACAGAATTTGGTGACAAGCCAGAATTTGCCGTGGACCCAAAGTAGAAGGAGAAAACCTACTACACAAGTTGCTTTTCGACCTTTGCAAACATGCTATGTGGTGCATATGTGGCCTCACCCCCACACAACACAAAAAATAAAAATGTAATATATATATATATATATATCACAACTAAAAGTTGAAAACCAAGTTGTATTTTGTAATCTAGTAGTGAAGAATCCAAAAGAGGAATAAAAAATGTGATATCATTTAAAATCCCAAAATAGAAAACATTTGATAACCTAAATGATAGAACTGTAAAATTTTGTATGTAAAAAATCACACTGCTGAAAGAAATGAATGAAAGATCTAAATAACCAGGGATCTGCCCCATGTGCCTGGCTAGTAAGGTAGCAGCTCTTTCCTAAAGGACCCACAGCACCAACTCAGGCCTTGCCAGCTTCTTAGCATTTTTAATAAAATTTATTAGCTGATTCTAAATTTCTAGTCAGTGCCTCAGACCATGCAAAATGGCATAAGGATAGCACAAAGGTCAATGTAATCCCCCCAGCATTCTAGCTAAGGGTAAAAAAATAGGAGCTGTTGGATGGCTTGGTCCATAAAGGGTTGGCTAAGCAAGCACAAGGGCCTGAGTTTGATTCCCAGCACTCATATGAAAATGCCGCTACGGTAGTGCCATACTGGCGAAGTGAAGGCATGTAGAGCTCTGGAGTTTGTTGACTAGCTGATCTAGTCTAACCTGTGAGCTGCAGGCCAGTGAGAGACCCTGCCCAGAATAACGTTAGACCTCTCACAAAGAACAAACCCTCAGCTTGATATCTAGCTTCCACATGCATGTACCCCTATATACACACACATGCATGCACACACACACACACACACACACACACACACATGAGTGAGAGACAGAGAGACAGAGATAATCCTCAGCATCACTGCTCATTCAGGATGGGAAATCTGTCCTCAGTAACATCCTACAGCACACACAGTAGGACACCACAAGGAAAGTAGAAACAACAAGAGCCCCCACACACTGTGGCAAATGTCTTGGCAGCTCCTCAGCAAGTCAAACACACCTTCCCTGAATGACCTAGCACTTCTACTGCTAGTTCCACATGTCAGTGAAAACATTTTCCATAAAGAAAAGTCGCTCATGAATTTTTGTCAAAGTTTTATTCCTAATTGCAAAAAGACATAATCAGCCTAAATGTCTATAGACTGATGACTGAACAAATACAAGTTAGTATAGTCATACAAGGAAATATTATTCAGCCACGACAATGGACAAAGTTCAAATAATGGCTGCAATCCAGATTAATCTCTAAAACCTCATTCTGAGTAAAAGAAGACAGATACAGAGGAGTGCATGCTATATGGTTCCACTTTCACAGAATGTCTAGTTTGAGGCAACCTGGAGAGACACAACGGTAGCTTTTTTTTTTGCCTAGGTCTGAAGAGGATGAAGGGGCTGTTGTAATTTAGAAAAAGTGGCATGAGAGAGAAAGATGCCATGAGACAAAACTCAGGTGGAGGTTTTTGTTAATTTTTTTAATTGGGGGAAAATGAATGAGAAAAGGAGGAAGGGGAAAGGGAATATTGGCCTCTGGGGACAGGAGTAGCAGAAGAGAAGAGAGAAGAGAGAAAGAGGGACAGGTAGACAAAGAGAGAAGAGAGAGGGAGATGGGAGGTAGGCAGGGCCCTTTTAAAAGGGAACATAGTGAATGTGCACAGGAGTTGCTTTTAGTGGCTACAGCTGAGGACGTATACCCCAAGGTCAGGCCTGTACAGATACCTGAATGCTAACATTCCTCCTTTTTTATTTATTATAAAAAAGTGAGGAGTTAGAAAGGGATAGCAGGTGAGGTGGGGATGAGGACACTGTGTTCTCAAGACTACTTCCTGCTGACCTGGGGGGGCCATGATTCATCTTTGGGGGAACTGAAAAAGCTGGGGTGCTGGCTATATCCTGGAATATCTGACTGTTTTACTTCACTGTCCAGGCTTTGTGGAACTGTCAGATGCTGCTTGGACCTGGCAAAATGCTGTTCAAGATGGATCCAAGGTGACTCCCTAGGGCTTGAAGCACCTGATCCTTTCCCATCACCATGGAATCACCAGGACAGTTTTGATGGCCTTGTGCCTCAAACTCTATGACCAACAGCTGGCAGTCCTGCAACAATAACTGGTCAGTGGGTCTTCAAAAAACCATTCCAATGGGAGCAAGGAGATATAAATGATGACACAGCTCCCATGAGTGAGGCAAAGAAGTAAGACCCAAGGGTCTGCAATTCCTAGTGTTCCAATAACTCAGAGAGGGTCAATTTTGAGACAGGCACAGGTTGTCCAGTGGGTCATTATGCAAAGGTGGGGGCCAAGGGCTGTGAACCCAAGAGAGACACAGTTACCTGGTACCAGGACTTTGAGAAAAGCTAGAAGGTGAGGAGAAGACTATACTCAAGAAAGGAAGCCTTACATCCAGGCGAATGATCAGAGCCGGTAGCCCCACCAGAGACCCAATTGCCAATACTGAATGGAAGGCGAAACTGCCAGTGAACAAGAAAGTGAATTTGTTTCAGGTGGAAGAGAGCAGATCTGTTGAGGGTGAAGCAAGTGGGTAGGGTCCCAGCATGAAGTGATTACCTTTTGGTGAGCTCTGCCACTAAGCAAACATGCCCCATGCAACCGAGTTAGTGTAAGAGGGGAGAAGGATAGCGGAAGAGTGAAAGGGTAACACCTCCTTCTATCTATCAGGATAGATGACAGAATGTTGCAAAAGTCCCATAAAATATCAGGATATAGAGTACCAGGAAGCAGATTTTTGGTAGGCTTAGTCCTCATGTGAGGCAGAATGAGATCCAATAGCTTTTGATCAAGCAAGGATCGAGAAAGCCTCTTGAGTTGTCACTCAAGGTACGGGGGCCACAGGGAAAAGCCCGAAAGACCCAAGAGTCCGAGAAAGGCACAAGCCATGCAGTGAGTTGTCATGCAAAGGGTGGGAGCTTGAGGGCTCTGAGCCCAAGAGAGCCATGGTTGCCTGGTACTAGGACTTAAAAAAGCCAAAAAGCAAGAAACCATGCTCAAGGGACGAGAGGAGTCCTCACTTGTGTGAAATAGCCAGAGGTTGGGGAGCATGAGTTGTTGTAGGAGGCTGCTTGTTTGTTTCCCGGCTGCCCAGACTGTGGAACTGAAATAATCACACAGAAACTATATTACTTAAATCACTGCTTGACCTATTAGCTCTAGATTCTTATTGGCTAGCTCTTACATCTTGTTTTTTGGTTTTTCAAGACAGGATTTTTCTGTAGCTTTGGAACCTGTCCTGGAATTAGCTTTTATAGACCAGGTTGGACTCGAACTCACAGAGATCCACCTGCCTCTGCCTCCTGAGTGCTGGGATTAAAGGCTTGTGCCACCACCATCTGGCTAGCTCTTACATCTTAATTTAACCCATTTCTATTAATCTGTGTATCGCCTCATGGCTGTGGCTTACTGACAGGGTTCTGTATGGTGTCTGTCTCTGGCAGGGCTACATGGCTTCTCACTGATTCTGCCTTCTTTCTCCCAGCATTCAGTTTAGTTTTCCCCATCTACCTCCATTCTGCCATGCACAGGCCTAAGACAGTTTCTTTATTAACCTATGGTATTCACAGCATACAGAGGGGAAGTCCACATCAAGGAGTGACTCACTAATCTTGTCGTGTTGGATGAAGGGACCCAGTGATCTAGAGAAGTGAGGCTGTCCTATGTGGACTGTGTTCCAGAATCCTGGCATGCCTTAAACTGCCTGTGGGTGGAAGGAGAAAGCACCAGAAAAGCCTTTCCTGGTCAGGGAACCAATGTTGTAATTTAGAAAAAGTGACGTGAGAAAGATGCCATGCAACAGAGCTCAGGTGGAGGGGTTTTTATTGGGGGAAATGAATGGGAAAAGGGGGGAAGGAAGAGGGGAGATTGACCTCTGGGGACAGGAGTAGCAAGAGAGGAGAGGAGAGGAGAGGAGAGGAGAGGAGAGGAGAGGAGAGAGAGAGAGAGAGAGAGAGAGAGAGAGAGAGAGGACAGACAGAAAGATGGAGATAGAGAAAGAAAGAGATGGGAGGTTGGGAGGTGGATACAGCCCTTTTAAAAGGGAACACTGTGAATGTGCACAGGAGGTGCTCTTAGTGGCTACAGCTGAGGGCATGCACTCCAAGATCAGGCCAGTACAGATGCCTGAATGCTAATGGGGTAGGAGGTAAATGGTGATGTAAGTATCAGGGGCAAGATATGGTGACATCATCTCACACAACTGCATGGTTACACAAAAACTACTGAGTCATACACTTACGTGGGTGAATTTTCTTGTATATAAATTATGCATCCTATGACAGCTCTTAAACACAGGAATGACTTAGGAGGCTGAGGAGCAGGTGATCAGGCACTGTCTAGAGCATCTTTCTGTATGAGCCCACAATGACATTCCTCTCTGCTGTCTTGCTACTTTGACAAGTGGATTTGTAATCAAAGTCATAGAACGCAGTTCCCAGGAAGCACAGGTCTGGGTTGGTGCATCATTTCAGGATGCATCGTCAAAGCTATAAATTAAGTTTGCACCATCTGCAGGGGCGGTTATCCCTCCATGGAGTTCCGAGCCCCCTGGGTACCTTCACTAATATTTCCTCCGATGCTTTGATTATTATGTTGGTCCTTGCACGCTGTATGCTGCTTCATTCAGCCCAGGGATTTTGCTTCTCCGGCTGTGCTAATATTTATCAGCTGTCTGTTCTTGGGGCTTTCTGAGCCTGCCTGCTGTCAGAAAGTCCCATATGGGGTGTGGAGTCACCTACTTCTCACACTACTGTGGGGAATCTGATCAACAGCCATGAGTGTTTGAAAGTTGGCATCTCTTGGCATGTTTTTATCCCAAGAATGATCTGCTAAGGCATGAGTGACCAGGATGCTCTCTAGCAAGTCCAGCCTCCTCTCTGGGAGTGCCACCTGCAATGCCATTGCCTAATTTGCGTTCTGCAATGTCTTCTCTCACCATTCTTACAGAGCACACAGGAGGCTCAAACTCACCAACGCCTAATTCAACACACACTATAACCCAGGACTCATGACTTACTTGACATGCCAGTATCACTTACAAAAGACTTCCAGCTGTTCAGCCCGAGCTCCCTGCTCTAGCTCCAATGTTCTAGGCCATGCAAATAAAGTACTGGCTCTTCTTGTCTACACAGAGGTCTTGGCATGTGCCTGAGAGGAAAGTTGATGCCCTGAGGGTTAAGGCAGAAGAAATTGGTGGTCACTGATGGCTCAACCTCTCCGTGCCTTTAGGTGTTACCATCATCCATTCCAAAGATGAGCTAAACACCCAAGCTCACACAGGAGGCACAGGCAGGCCTTTAAAGACATGCTGGGTAGACATGTCATTGCCCCAGCTTGGTTGTATTAGTTACTGTTCTCATTGCTGTGATGAAATACCAATAAGATGCAACTTCAGAGAAGAAGCATGTGTTCGGGCTCATAGGCTGAGAAAGCACAGTTCATCAGGAAGAAGGCAGACAGCAGGACCAAGGCTAGTCAGAAAGCAGAGTGTGAACAGAACATGATGCCAGGCTATGAAGCCTCAGGGACCCCATCCTCTGGGGAAGCTCCACCTCCTAAATGCTCTATAGCCTCCCCTAGTAGTACTATCAGCTTGGGGCCAAGGGTTCAAATACATGAGCCTATGGGTGTTAATTCACATACAAACCGTTCTGCTGCAGGCCACGGGAAGACTTCCAGCACCATCTTTCATGCCTGACTGGGTTTTATCCTACCCAAAGGCAGAGTGGCCACCAGTCAACCAACCTGAAGTGGGAAGACTGCCTGCTGGATGCTAGCCCCACTGCAAAGGCTGGGTTTCCCAGAATCCCATCTGATTTGCCTCTTGTCTGTCTCCACAATGAGTGGTAAGGTTTCTCTGCCTTGGCCTTCTCAAGCACAATGCACTATGCATAAGTGTATGTGTGCATACGTACATATACATGTTTATACATGTGTGTATATATGGGCATGTGCATACATGTTTGCACATGTAAGCATGAATGTATATGTATGTATGTTCATGTGTACATGTTTTAGTATATGTATATATGTGTGCGCATATGCATATATGTGTTATGTGTACATATACATGTGTGTGCACGTGCATTTGAATATATGTGTACATGTGTGTATGTGTGCTTATGTATGTGTATGCATATATGTGTGCATTTGTGCAAATATATATGTATATGTGTGCATGTGTATACATGGTGAGGCTTCCAATTGCCTGATGGCCAGAATATTTTTGAGTAAAATGATTCTTCAGATACCACTTGAAACACAGACTGAAAATGCCCTTTCTAGTGTCAAACGTGCCTCATTGTGATTAAAATTACCCTGCCCATTTCTACAGTTTGCGTGTTTAAATTTATAACTTCATTCAGGGACTGAAGAGATGGCTCAACAATTAAGAGTGATTCTTGCCCTTGCATAGGACCTGGGTTTAGTTCCCAGCACCCGTGTTGGGCAACTTACAACCTCCTGTCACTCTAGAAGATCCAATGTCCTTTTCTAGCCTCTGTGGTTACTGTACTCGCACACACACTTAGAATTAAAAATAAATATAAAAGCCATTGAAAAAAAGAAAAAGGAAACATTCACAAACAATTTGATAGAATGCGTGAGTGATAAAACATTGTAATTGAGTAAAGAAGGCATTGTCCCAAAGGTGCTACCTGACCCCAATGACAGCTGAGAACAGTCTGAAAGTGTCTAGTGAGCAATCATGTGTGCTTCTCTGTAAAAACTATTGAATATATGCTGAAATGAAAACATTTCAATACCACCCAATAAAGTCAACCAAAAACCAAGCCATATTTAATAAAGTCAGAATTATTTTTAAGTCAGAATTCTTCAGTAACATTGCCACATTCAACTTCCGTGTGTAAAACTTGCTGGAATAGATACCACTTGAAACACAGACTGAAAATGCCCTTTCTAGTGTCAAACGTGCCTCATTGTGATTAAAATTACCCTGCCCATTTCTACAGTTTGCGTGTTTAAATTTATAACTTCATCAGTAAAGTTCCAAATTCTGTCACTCAGGGATTTATTAAAATTTAATAAATGTCTTCGACTAAGTATAAAAGTGAAAACTAAATACTGAGTGGAATGAGCTTGCTGTGAGTGTGCCAAAGTCACAGAAGAAACATTAGCACCTGAGGAGACTGGAACACAATTTGGGAGGACTACCTCTGTATCCAGGTGCTCCCAGTGTGGGGAGGACTACCTCTGTATCCAGGTGCTCCCAGAGTGGGGAGGATTGCCTCTGTAGTCAGGTGTTCCCAGTGTGGGGAGGACTGCCTCTGTAGTCAGGTGCTCCCAGTGTGGGGAGGACTACCTCTGTAGTCAGGTGTTCCCAGTGTGGGGAGGACTGCCTCTGTATCCAGGTGCTCCCAGCATGGGGAGGACTGCCTCTGTATCCAGGTGCTCCCAGCATGGGAGGACTGCCTCTGTATTCAGGTGCTCCTAGCATAGGGGAGACTGCCCTTGTAGCCAGGTGCTTCCATGATGGGGCAGATTGAATTCATAGTTTTGGAGATGTGTCATGAAATGATGTACTAGCAGGAGTGGCTCATTCCTGTTTCCTCCTGCATAACTTCCTGTTTCCTGCAGAGCATGCGTTGGCTACCATTCTAAAGCCCCTGCAGGTGAATAGTGGTGTTGTTCTACCCTGAGTCTCTAGCCCCACCTGGGATCCGATTCCTACTCATCTTCAATGTGTTCCTGATGATCAGGTGAAGACTCCAGATTTCCTCAATGTACTAGCTAGTTTAACGTCAACTTAACACAAGCTAGAGTCATCAGAGAGTAGAGAACTTCAACCAAGAAAACATCTCCTTAAGACAGGGCTGTAGGCAAGCCTGTAGGGCATTTTAAGTTAGTGATTGATGGGGGAGAGCCCACCCCATTGTGAGTGTAGGCATCCCTAGGCTGGTGGTTCTGGGTTCTATAAGAAAGGTTGGGCAAGCCAAGGAGAACAAGCCCATAAGCGACACCCCTCCATGGCCTCTGCATCACTGCTTTTGATGATGAACTCTGATGTGGAACTGTGAGTGAAATAAACCCCTTCCTTCACAAGTTGCTCTTGGTCATAGTGTTTCATCACAGCAGTAGCAACCCTAAGACACCCAAGGTACACCACACTGGAAGTGTGTGGCACTGGTGGACTAGGAACATAAACAAGACCAGACTAGTCATTTCCAACTCAGGAAGGTATCTTTTTGTGTTTGTGTTTAGCCCATGGCACAGATGAATGCTCATGTAATCATGACTGTAGAAAAAGACAGAGAATTCAGGCCTCCTCCCACCAATTGCTGCTCTTCTCATTGGAAGACTGAAAACTCAGCAATATCTTGGAGCCAGTGGGACAAACCACTTTTAACCACAGCAGACACTGATCAGATCCTAAAGAATTAGAGGACTCCCTGTCTGTACTACTGAAGTCTCTCAATATGAATACAGAGGGAGGATGCCTTCCCCGATCAATGCTGTGTGAATTTGTTTTGGCAGATGTGAACCATTTTCCACCACAGGGAGGGCATTAACGACAGGCCAAGGTAATGATCCTACCGAAGTCAGTTTAGTGAACCTGTGAGTTTATTGGGGTTATTTATAGGACTATGAAGAAGGGATTACTTGCAAGAGCATGGATGACTCAAAAACAGCTACATAGCTGAAAAGTCCAGCAAGATCTTCCTTCCAGAAATCCCCTGGCCAACTTGAAGGCACTTTGGCTTGTAGTAGAGCCTCCACTGACCAGCAACAGCTACTGATTGTATAACACAGCGTGGGGGATGGGGATGGGGAGGCTTGTGAATCTTGTAAGTTTTAGGAGCTCCCTGAGCCTTTTGAGTTTTCCTTTCTTGCTGAGCCTTGCAAGTCTTATTCCCTCCCTAAGTCTAAAGGGGACTTTCTCCAGATGGAAAATTTGGAATTATGAGGAAATAGTGATGCAACAAACATTCAGGGATGGGAATCATGGCCCAGTGGAGGGGCATGTTGACCGCCGCTCCCTCAGTCATGTACCCAGATGGCATTGGTTTTATTCTGCTAAACTAGAATGAAGCACAGAACCATCCTTAATACAACATAGTCAATGGCTCCAAGTCAGTTACAGAAAATGCTTGGACCTCCTTCCAACAGCCCGATGTGTATCATCTGTCGCACCATCTCGTCCCTCTCTACCCCTAGTCACCACTCTACAGGTCCAGGATAGCGGAGCTTGTGCTTGCTTTCTGCAAGGGCCTCTTCTAGGCAGGACTAAGCCGCACGGACTCCACACAGTCACAAGATGGCTGCCTGCCTGGCCGGAGGAGCCGCACGGAGGCAGCTTAACTGCAGCTGCAGTGCTTTCCACCTGGATTCTCGGGAGCTCTTGGGGCTGAGGCTATTAAACCTGTAAACCCAGGCTAACATTAGAGATGTTAATGTCCTGGAAAACTGTCTACATGGGAGCTCTCACTTGCGAAGGAGAGGAGCTGAGCCCGCGATGCTGGCTTTTCATCTTCCTGGTGGATTTTATTACCACAGTAACAAGAGCAATCTCACTTAAACGACTCTTGTCAGGTAATGGTACAGTCAGTTGTAACTCAGGGTGAGAAACAACCCCTGCCTCGTGCAAATTTAGGATGACCAGTGTGAAAATGAGCATTGGAAATGATAGCTCACTGGCGTTAATAAACATGGGAAATGTGTGGATGTGCGTGTGTGGAACCAGAGGCTGACATCAGGAGACTTCCTCAGTTGCTCATGGTTTTGAGACAGGATCCCTCACTGAACCTAGCTCACTGATTTGGTGGGCTAGCTGGCCCGCCAGCCCCAGACATCTCTGTGTCTCTATCCCGTCTCCCTGACAGCCCTGGGGATACAGGTGATCACCACCTCACCTAGATTTTTGCTTGGGTTCTGGGGCTAGAAACTCAAATAAATCTTCAAACTTGTGTAACAAGTTATTCACTTGTTTAGCCATCTTCTCAACCTCTAGATCCATGAACTTTTTCGAGAGGGGTAAAATATGGTAGAATCTGGTGGTGGACTCTAGTATCGGAGGGAAATTACATCATTTCCTTAAACCATTCACCAGCAGAATACAAAATGGACCCTAGTGAGGAATACACTGAATACACTGCTATCATTGAAAAGCTGTACCCGAGATTAAGATAAGTATGGATTAAGATAGGTATGAATTAAGATAGGTATGGTATTGTCTGTAAGATCTAGAGAAGCAAAAGTACCACTTGCTATTCTGAGTACAGAGATCAGTATGCTCAGTAGGCAAATGACACCCACACTCCAAATACAGGATCCTGTGAAGGTGTCTCAGCAGGACAGAAGGGTCAGTGACCTTCCTGCGTTCTGACAGATTCATCAGCTGAGTTTTCTGTGATATGGATGTCAGTTAAAGGTTGGTATTGGTGTCCTGCAGCCAGGATTTAGTCCTGGGCTGGCTGGCTTCCTCTGGCCTGCTTGTTTTGCCAGATGCTGGCCTGGGCTTGTTCTGACCACAGGCAAGCACTAAGGCTAATTTGAGTGGTTGCTTGGGAGGGACAGCCATTAATGAGAAGCATGTGAATACCTGATTGGAGTCGTGGTCTCTCTTCAGGGTGGTGAGCTTTAATTTCCCTCTCTGCCGTGATGCCTGCGGGAGGCTGACCTGAGTTCAGGGCTACTTTGTTGGGAGCCTGAATGTGACACAGCCTCTGCCAGTGTCTGGTCTAAGGGGGACAACGCTCCAACTATGCAAATCCCCTTCAGGTCATTCTTTCCTTCCTTTGGTTTAAATACTGGACAGAAAATTCTAGGTACTAGGATGTGGAGATGGTTCAGTCCATAAAGTGCTCACCCTGTGAGCACAAGGATTCAATTACATTCCCAGAACCAATGTTTAAAGCTGGGCGTAGTGGTACATGCTCATTATGATGGCACAAGGAGGCAGCAGCAATAGATCTCTGGGGCTCACTGGCTAGGCAGTCCTCCCTAATTGGAGAATTCTAAGTGAGCAAGAGACCTTGTCTCAATAAATAAGGTTTATAGCTATTGAGGAAATAACAACAGGGACTGTCCTCTGACCTCCACACATATACATGCAACTCCCACATGCATGCACTTGTGCATATACATACACATACATGCATTAAACATGAGACAGAATAAAAACAGAAACTTCTAAGTGCCATGGTCAGAGGGAAGCTGTAGTAAGGAGGCCTCTTGTTTGTTCCCCGTTTATCACAGAATTGTCAAACATTTGAAAGAAATTGCCCAGGTCATGAAGCCAGGCTAGATTACCATCAGCACCCAAACAGAAAGGCCAAGTTCCTCCAGTCTTGTCACAGAAGGAAGCAGTTTCTGTTTCTGACATAGAAATATTGAGGGTGTCTTTGAGAACAATGGATCATTTCATGGCTTGTAGAGTTAAGATCCCCCAAAACCCAGTAGTTACCAAAGTCATTCTTAGCCAATAACTTTTGTGTTCTTGCCTCATGAATTTGAAGAATGGAATTCATGGACCACAGAGGATGAGTGTTAGGGAGAAGTTCAGCAGCTCAAGGCAGTGTGCTCCAGTCCTAAGAGAGGAATGTAGAGTAGACTTGGAGGCCTGGAGTAGAGCTGGGCCCTGCGCCCTTGGCCCAACCACATGCTGTCTAATTCAGAGCTGAATGATGAGTGTGTAGAAGGTCGCAACTCAGGACCCTGCTAGGAAGACCTGGGACAACCAGACTCTAGCTCAGTGAGTTTTACCCTATCAATGGAAAGAGAGGTGGAGAGACATTTAGAAAAGAGTGAAATCAACAGAAACTATAATCCTTTTGCTTGATGAAAAGAGGAAGATGCTTAATGCTGAAAGGCAGGAAAGGTCAAGGGTCAGAATAATGATGGTGATCTGTTGGCAACTGTCCACATGTCCTGAGCATCAGAGCTAGGGTCTGGTTGAGTTATCAAAGTAAATTTGTGATTAAAGAGATAGGGTCTTAGGTCAGTGAGATGGCTCAGCAGATGAAGGCACTTGCCATGTGCAAATTTAAATCTTACTTCAATCTCTGGAACCCACATAAAAGTGGGGAAAAATAACTGACTCCATAAAGTTTGCCTCTGATTTCCGCACACATTTGTCTGTGACATGCACACCTATCCTCTTCCACTTCTCAGCTAACACAATAAGTTAACAAAAAGTTAAAAAGAATTATATCCAGTGTCTTGTAGAGGCCAAATGTTAAGTGTGTCATAGAGGAGAGCTGAATTGCTAAAAATCAAGCTGAGTTGAAACTCTAGCTCCCGAGCACTGCATTCATCTGTTTGCCCATTCAGCTATCCACTCTACCCATTTATAGCATTCATCCATCTGCCTATTCATGTATCTGTTCCCTCATTAACCCATCCACCTTCCCATCCATCCATCCATCCATCCATCTTCCCATCCATCCATCTTCCCATCCATCCATCCATCCATCCATCCATCCATCCATCCATCCATCCATCCATCCATCCATCCATCCATCCATCCATCCATCCATCCATCCATCCATCCATCCATCCACCC